>JASANF010007305.1:0-113095 GCA_030248245.1 Trissonchulus sp. WLG1_4 | reverse complement strand
AACTGAAAAGTGCCCCTGACTTGGACTTTGGACAAATCTAGCGCGGACCACTGATTAGTCTAAAACTTACCCATAGTACAGGGCGAGGGCCACGTGTATATTTGTGTAACACTGAAACATTTTGGATAATTTATATTATGTGTCTTGAACCAGAAGTCGAAGTCAAAATGTGGAAAATCGTACTTTTTGCCGTTAACCAAATTTTACTGATTTTACGTTTGGCATCATTGCACACATATCCAATATCCGAAACCATGGATCATGGAGGTTAAAAAATGAAATCATGCTGGCGAATGCTCTAAAGCTTATCTTTGTAGTTATTCACATAAATTTTGAGCAACGCTTTGTGGCTACTAAAAATTGTATTGCAGTGTACGTACTACGTAAACAGGAGTCTCTGGTAAAAACTTTGCAAAAGCATTAGTTCCAGATTTTACATTTGTGATGCGTCTTACGCGACCTATGTACCTTATGTGCAAATATAAAGCAAATAGGAAAACTTAGAATTTTTACTTTCACAGGAATTTGTTCCCCAAGCTAGCTAAATTTCACTGTTTCATATCTATTTTTTACTTAGCTAATTTTTTAGAAAATTGAAGTTCCTGAGGTGCTGTACAAAGATGTGATTGAAATTGACGAAAGAGTAGTGTTGACGCAAAATGGGTGTCAGCTGGGTACAAAAGCTGAAACGGCCACTGGCGTCACGGGGGATACGGTAGTTTTTGTTTGAAGCTGGTTTTTCAATATATAAAGTTGATTTCTTTACGCACTTTTTATTTTGAAACATTTAGTAAAGTATATATACTATTGTATTTTATTATGCACTTTTTGTGCTCTAGCATTAACGGTCAACAGCAATTTATTTATTTTATTTGTCTGTATATGGTAGCAGTTATCAGTAAATGTATTGATTATTTTTAGTCACATCAATCATTAATCGCATGATTGCATTACCTACTAACGTGCAGCTACCACCAAGGGGGTAAGAAAATTAGTCTAATTAATATAACTGCTGTTCATACGTTAGATATTGAAATAATTTCAGGTCGAGATTTGGGAAAAATTAAACGAGGATACATTACGGCGCGATCTCGCTGAGTTATTGCGCAATGGAATTCGATCACTGTCTGTTGTTTTGCTACATTCATATTTGTACGTTTTGGAAAGTTGACTTTAGTTTTATTTAGTTGTATTTTTGTATGTATTTGTTAAGGTGGTAGTTGCATTTTCGAGGTTTTTGTGATTTCTATGTAAACTTTGCGCCCACAGACGTCGAATGATGCTTGAGCACGAATTTTCGGCACTTCAATGTAAAGGTCAAAATCCTCAGGCTTGTCTCTCACTTTTTAAAAATTTTACCTGTGGGCATTTTTACAGCATTTTAATTACTAAAAATTATGCTCAATTTTTGGTGCTTTTGTCTTTAAGCGATTTGCTCAGTAAATTGACTAGTTATTCATCAAGTGATGCCTGGGGATCTTAAACATCGCTAAAATCTTACCCACTTTCAGCTACAACAGGTAATCGAATGATTCTGAGCTGCGGCGCAAACTTTTTGTAAAAAAGCTTGAATTTTGGAAATGACATTTTTTAAACGCTTGTCCTAAAAAGAAGACCAGCGGTTGACCTTCGATACATAGCAGACTTTTAGGCAAAAAATAGTTTTACTTTATGCGAAAGACCGCTTGTGATTTGAAGCTGTAAACGCTGAGCTATGGCCTTCCAGAAAAAGACTTAAAAACGCAATTACCCCCTTAAATGATTTTTTCTTTTGGATAAGGATAAGGTTCACTGTTACATGTTTTGTTGCTTCTTACAGAAAAATTGGCCGCAGGAAGCATTATTTGTGTAATTATTAGTTACTCATAACTACGATAGATTTCGACTCTGCCCTAACTTCATTGTCACTGTATTGTCTTTATTCTTGTAGATTAATGTAGCTTTATTTTATCGTGAAACAATTTTATTATGGATCAAATGTGTTGGTGCTACTTTTGGTTTGCAGGTATCCAGAGCATGAACTGCGAGTGGGACAAATCGCTAAAGAAATGGGATTCACCAATGTGTCTCTGTCCTCACAAATTATGCAAATGAGAAAAATTGTACCAAGGGGATATACTGGTAGTGTGAACTTTTAACTTTAAAGTTCATTCTTGTTTTGGCATATTTTTGTTGTTATTTATGAATTCGTCGACTGTCAAGTTTTGCTGAATTTGTAAGCTTCTTGATCGGTTACGAACGAACAATTATGAACTCGATGAAACTGCTAGACTTCTTATTTGCTGGCCATGTACCCGGCTAAAATGTTCATTAGGCTACGTCGGTTCCCGTTGACCGTTATAGATCACAATATGTAGAAAAGCAAGATATATAACTCGTTTCCGTAATTTTCCGTCTGAATGGAGTAGAAACTAAAAATTAATTGACTACGTCATATTAGGTTAACATAATACTTCTTTGGTGTTTTAGCGTGTGCGGACGCTTATTTGACTCCTGTAATCCAGCAGTATATTTCTGGATTCATGAAAGGATTTCAAAACGATTTAGAGGTGAAATTTCGTCCTGTACATTTTTGCTAATTTCAGAGGTTGATTTTTTGTATAGTGTTAACTTTAAATTGCCAAGGATTGTGTAAAACACATTTTAGTTCTCATGTCCATGATTCTAAGACCTAAAGCTGTTTTCAGGGAGTTCAAGTATTGTTCATGCAGTCTGACGGTGGTCTCAGTCCAGTAAAATCGTGAGCTAATGCTTAGTTAATTACGAGACTTATTTCATTGTTTAATATTAGTTAATTTTTTGTCAAGTTGGGAGGCTTGGCTCGTCTAAATTTGGTTAGTCAGGCATTAACCGAAAACGTTTTACTATTTTGTCTTAACTCGGTGCCTTGCAATTTTCGTCCAACGGAAGGGGGATATTTCTGGCCGATAATCGTAACAGACAGTTTCACAATCAATTTTTCAGCGTTTAACTAAGATTCGATGTTTCGAAAAATATTTTCCGACTGCCTACATGTGGCAGCTATAACAGACTTGACGCTGTAGCAATTAGTTGTCCTCTGAAGTGTTTGTAATGAAACTTAGTGGTTATAACTTTTT
Organism: Trissonchulus sp. WLG1_4; assembly: GCA_030248245.1. Lineage (NCBI taxonomy): Eukaryota > Metazoa > Nematoda > Enoplea > Enoplida > Ironidae > Trissonchulus > Trissonchulus sp. WLG1_4. Next base: position 109,997 of record JASANF010007305.1, on the reverse strand, counting down.
TTTAGATTTTCTGGCTCAAAAGCAATTTTATCTGGTCCTGCTGGTGGGGTTATTGGCTTAGCCATGACTTCGTATGACAGGAACACCAAACAGCCAATCATTGGTTTCGATATGGGTGGTAAGTCCTAGGGCTAACTAAACTATCAACGTTATAGGCTTCATAGTTTTCGTGGCGAAACAGCAGCAACAATGCAAAATCTAGCGAAAAAAGTGTCTGTGTTATTGTTAGAGGCTTACTGTAGGACAATAGCTTTGATTAAGCATATCGATGTGAAATTTTGAAGCCAAGTTTTTTTGCTCATTACTTTTTACTCGAGCACTAGATGTTCTCTTCCCTTAGGCACGAGGCACATATGGATAAAACATTGCAATTAAGCATTTATTTATGTGTCATATTCTCAGTTACATGGTATCAGTATCAAATTCTTAGTGCTCAAAGCATTCTTTCATCAAAATTTTATTATAATTTTTCTAAATATTCTACTGTAATTCTCACAATACTTTTTTCTTGTCTCAATTTTGGTAGTTGTTTTTTTGGGCATGAATTTAGTGCGTTGGTTTTAGTACTGCCAGTATAGGCGGCTTTTGGTTTTTACTGTAAAGTGACGTGTCCAGCATTTGCGTAGTGATGACATACGTATGCTCAGACAAGTGCGAAACGTTGAAGAATCATTGTTGAAACGATCGTATTCATTATACACAACTGATTTTTGGCTGCTATTGAGGAGTTTCAATATTACAGGGACATCCACAGATGTGAGTCGATATGCAGGGGAATATGATCACGTGTTCGAAAGTACAACGGCTGGAATAACTATTCAGGCGCCGCAGGTACAATTTTTGCTGTACGATGAGTGTTTTCTAGTGATCTTATCTTAAAGTGTAACACAGTGGCATACCCAGAAAAAATTTAGGAGGGAATGACTTTTCGAGTTTTTATAGTGGGTTAAAAAGCACTTTTTAGCACTCATAAAACGCCTTAGAAAACGCAAGATTACTAATCCGCAAAGTTGCAGGGCGCTGGGGGCGGCAGCCCTCAGGAAAAAATTGGTGATTTTCCAATTTTTAGACCGAATTTGGTCAACTGGAGACGTATCAGACATTTTTTCCAACAAAATTTAAATTTTTTTCAATTTTTAGACCGAATTTGGTCAACTGGAGACGTATCAGACATTTTTTCCAACAAAATTTAAAACAAAAGATGGGAACGTCACATCTGACAGTGTATTACACAAGTAAATGTAGCATAATATACTCGTGTAGACATGCAAATGCAGCATAATGTACTTGTGTATACATGCGTGCGTAGGCTTTGATGAAAGATAATAACAAGAAATAGGAAGCCACAAAGTTGCAGAGGTTTGGGGGCGGCAGCCCCCAGAAAAAAATGGGGGAATTTTTTTGATTTTAAGCCAAATTTGGTCAGTTGGAGACGTATCAGAAAATTTTTCAGGCCGGACCATAAAAACTAAAGGGGGACCCTTGTGTAAAAAATCAGTTGGAAAAAATTTCGGGGGGGGTGAGGAAGTTTTTCCCATTCCCCCCCTTGGTGTGGCATACTACTTATATAAATTTTGTGCACTAGGTATTATACACTAGGCACTAGGTTTGTGCAGTGTATTATAAATACTTATGGCAAATTATGTTGGACTTCGTAGCCGAGTTATCGAGTTTTTTAATCGACTGCTAAAGTTCTAGTCTACATTCTAATAATGTGTATAAACAAAAGTACATAATAGGGAAAAGTATGACATACTCTTCCTTATTATGTATTCTGGGTATAAATTATGCTTCAATTTGTTTTAGTTGGATATCAACACCGTTGCCGCAGGTGGAGGTTCTAGACTGTTCTTTCGTACTGGAATGTACGTTGTGGGACCGGAGTCTGCGGGGGCAAATCCCGGACCTGTTTGTTATAAAAAAGGTCGAGTATATATCTAGAGTAGAGTTCGCAACGGGTCGAGATTTCATAACCCGACCCGACCCGACCCGACCCGACCTCTACCGAAGCTGCTATACAAACACTTGAGATTACTTTGTCACTTTTTTGTTTCCAGTTTTTATATATTTCATGTTTTTATATGCTACAGCACAGGTGTACATGGGGGTCTGGCGGGGGCAAGCCCCTCCCAGATTTGAGATGCCGGGACAAGCCCCACTCAGGTTTGACCCATCGGGGCAAGCCACCCTCCTCGTTGCTGAAAAAGTGCCCGAAAACTAAAAAATCGCCTCAGATAAATGAGCAAATAGCTAAAAAATTGTAAAAAACATCCAAATTTTGCAAATAATTTCTTATTTTTAGGCAAAAATTGAAAATAATACATATAGCGCTCGGTTCAAGCCCCCACAACGTCGGGACAAGCCCTCCTACACTTTGGAAAAATTTGGGACAAGCCCCCCCCCCCAAAACCAAGACCCCAAGTATATACATGTATGGACGTCAGTAGCTAATTTAATCTAAAAAAATAAGAGCTCTGAAAAGCTGTTACATCACATTGAAAATATCATCAAAACAGAAAAATTTAAGGTAAAACTCAAGAATTTATACCCAAACTTTTTGACCCGAACTAACCCGCACAACCCGCGGGTTGGCAAATCACAACCCGACCCGACCCAACCCGACCCGACTAGCACCAACCCGACCCGATTGCGAACTCTAATCTAGAGTACATAATGGAGCCTCACTCGTATAGAAGACGTGTTCTCTATAACATAGAAAAAGAGTATGGGTCTTCTATTATAAGAGTGAGACATTATTATGTACTCTTGTTAACATTTATCGTATTCATAACAACTTGACTTGATTTAATATGTATGAAGATTGTAGCTGAACACTTATAAATTAGTTTTGGTGAACAAATAAGCAGGAGCCTGTTGCTGATTTTCTCCCTAGCCAGTAGTAGGACTTGTCTTTTGTGGTTCAAGGGGACGGTCGCTCTGAAGTCTAACTCCTCTTAGTAATATGGCAGGGGGTTAGTAGGTGTCAAAATATGGTTTGGCCCAAATGTAGTGTCCTACATGGCCAAATTTGGCCAACTTAGTCAGTTGATGATATTGTAGTTAGTTAGTTTTGTTTCGAAGAATTGTTAACTGTTCTGCCTAAATGTGGGATAATGAGAAATAAATAAATCTGAAAAGACATTAAAATTTATTTTAAAAAATTTTGAGGGCACATCCGGGGGCACACCGTCCTGGTCTTGTGCTATTAAAAATGGTCAAGTTGGCCAGCTGACTTGGCCAACTTGGCCAACTTCAATGGCTAACTTGGCCAACTTCAATTGGCCAACTTGGCCAACTTAAGTTGGCCAACTCAACTTGGCCAACTTGGCCAACTTAAGTTGGCCAAATCAACTTGGCCAACTTGGCCAACTTAAGTTGGCCAACTCAACTTGGCCAACTTGGCCAACTTAAGTTTTTTCAAGTTAGTTAGTCAGTTGATGAAAATGAAAATTTAAAATGTAAACTTCGAGATTTGAACTTGACTTTATTTCAAATTGTGAAAGTATCGGATGTTCAACTTGGCTAACTTGGCCAACTTCAGTTGGCCAACTTGGCCAACTTGAACATCCGATACTTTCACTATTTGAAATAAAGTCAAGTTCAAATCTCGAAGTTTACATTTTAATTTTTCATTTTCATTAACTAACTAACTTGAAAAAACTTAAGTTGGCCAAGTTGGCCAAGTTGAGTTGGCCAACTTAAGTTGGCCAAGTTGGCCAAGTTGATTTGGCCAACTTAAGTTGGCCAAGTTGGCCAAGTTGAGCTGGCCAACTTAAGTTGGCCAAATTGTCCAAGTTGATTAGGCCAACTTAAGTTGGCCAAGTTGGCCAAGTTGAGTTGGCCAACTTAAGTTGGCCAAGTTGGCCAAGTTGAGTTGGCCAACTTAAGTTGGCCAAGTTGGCCAAGTTGAGTTGGCCAACTTAAGTTGGCCAAGTTGGCCAAGTTGAGTTGGCCAACTTAAGTTGGCCAAGTTGGCCAAGTTGATTTGGCCAACTTAAGTTGGCCAAGTTGGCCATTTAAGTTGGCCAAGTTGGCAAATTTGCAACAAAGTTAACAGTGTAGGACACTACACTTGGGCCTATGGTTTCATGGTTTTAGATGTTTACAGTGGATTGATGTTTTAAAGTTATTTGGAGCCGTTTTTTTAAATTTGAGGTTAGTTCAAAGAAGTGGTGCTTCGGCAAATTTTTGGCTTACGCTTTCAGCAGCCTGGTTTGAACTGTAGAAGTACTGTAGAGTCAGGCTGACCTCGCCAGCTCAAGAAGTCTTGGGCATGCACCTGGTATCCGATTAAAACGCAGTGGGTTTTAAAGCCACACTAGCAGCAGTACGGGCCATATTTCCTGTCTGCGAGATACACCTGGGGCTCCGGTAAAAGGTGTAATGTTAGTGTGGATGTGTTTCAGTATAGTTATGTAGTTAATGCGGCTGCCGGCTGTATTTCCTTTGATGCTACATAAAGCAGCATTGTGCCTGTATCTCGCCAGTAACCGCAACGGCTTCAATAAGTACGGCCATCATTGTGCGCTATAGTTTTGTGTGACACATACAAGGTATATAATAGTGGTGATATAATTATAGTAAATTGATATAACCTACTAAGTCATCCAATCATAAGAAAGTCCTTCAGGTTCTAAGAGTATATTATAATTTCAAGCATGTGCAATATACTCTGTTGAAATGCATGGATGGATTAATCAGTCGGTTTGTGTATACTTTAAGTTGAGGGTACAAAGTACATGATACCCTTGGTAGGGACTACAAGCATGTGGTAAAACAAAAACCACTGGTCATTCTGATTCTAGGGTTTTTGAGCCTCGCTCTGCCTTATAAAACTTTTATAATCTGTTATGCATACTTTTATATGCAAACTTTTATAATCTGTTATGCAAACTTTTATAATCTGTTATGCATCCGTATACTTTTTTGCAACTTGATCATATGAATAGAATGTTGCATGTTGAATAAGCTAAACTATAACCATTAATTCAACGGCTAGATTTATGTTGTTTGATGTTCTTATTCGAGTATGCATGTTTGTCATTTTAATCCATGTTTTTATCTCAACAATTCATACCTAGTACTGACCCGTTTTTCGTGGTGCTCGGTGGACTGCACCAAATCGGATTAACTGACGATTAGCTTAAACTGATTTAGCACAGGCTTATATTCCTTAAATCGGTTTAAGTGCGCTGCACCAATGAAGATTAACACAGTTGAAGCTTAGCTTGGGTTTAGCTGAGGCTTAAAGTTAAGTCTCAGCAGTGTAAATTTAAACCTTAGCTGGACCAGGTTTAGCTGGAGATTAACTTTTGTCATTTTTTTCAAAAAGGGTTTGAATCTGTCTGTTTAATTTTCCAAGGGTAAGTCACCACCAGTTTCATTGAAATAAATATATGTATCTCAAAGACTTGAATGAATCTCGTATGCTCTTAGTTTTTTCCGATCGCTCGTATAAGCGAAAATCAAGCTGAAGCTGGTATGATTTTTCGTCGCGTTTTCATTTCCCAATTTTTCACAGTATGTATAACTGTTTTTTGGAACTGCTTAGTTTTAGTTTGTCCTCAGTGTAAGATTTTGTTATGGCCTTTTTATAAACTATATAGCGACTAAACTGTATATGCCATCTGCATTTGATTGCAAAATTGTATGAATTTAAGCTGATCCAATGTTGAGTTATGATGTTAATCTAGTTAATCTAGTCAAGTTGATATTAATTTATGAAAAGGTCTTTAGCAATTTATTCACAGTTTCAATTCAAAGCCTCAGATAGGACTGCGATTAGATTATGGGGTTTGGTTGTGGTAATGTGGTTATGTGAAAGTTTGAGGTTCGTTTTGTGTTGTTCACATCGAATTGTTGTACTTTTATAGGTGGTCATTTGGCGATCACTGATGCTAACTTGGTTCTTGGTAGAATTCTGCCAGAGTACTTTCCTGCAATATTTGGTCCCAGTGAAAATGAACCATTGGACAAAGATGCGTCAGTGAAGGCATTTGAAGAAATTGTGGAACAGGTCTGTTTTTGGTAGTCTTAAGCCCGTTAAACACGAGGTGTAATATTTTCTAGGAGAGCTTTCTCATGGGGTTCCTCAAGGGGTCATTGGCATTCGGGGGGATGGGAGGGTTGAAACCCCTCTTAATCTCCTCTGGTCTATCTATGGATTCATCGTATAGTTGAGAAAGCACCAGGCGCCGCAAGTTCTTTTTCAGTTCTAAACATTAGACATGTGATAATAGACTTAGTTTCGATTGGTTCGATTGCATAAAGTCATCTTAGTGGTCAAGACTCAAGAACATCCATTTTAATGCAATTGCGAAGAATAATTATTTGTAAGCATTAGTTCCTGTTGTTTACCTTTTGCAGATTGCAGCCTTTGAACAAGAGAGCGGCAAGAGTGTGGGCAAACCCAGCATTGAAGAAGTTGCCTTGGGCTTTGTACGAGTTGCAAACGAGGCTATGTCAAGACCCATTCGACAGTTGACTCAGGTACAGTAGTATAGACAGGTGATTCCGTGGTCTATCATGCTTACCTTACTATAATACCTTATTGGTTGTTGTCAACTTAGTAATGTGTTTGCTTGGAAGTGTGATATAATGTGACATTTTGTGTTGATATTATACGCATGCGGACAAATTTAGTAGTTGAATTATTTTTTAAGAGCCCTAATTTTTATTTTAATACTTATTTTTTGTGATTATGAGTTACGACAAAACGTTTGTGTAATCTTTATGTAATATTCGGCCGATTGCACCAACTTATTCTCGAGCTATTCTTATTCTCGAGCTATTCCAGAATGGTTATTCTCGAGGTTTTGTTCTCCAACTTTTCCACTGCACCATTAGGGAATAGCTCGAGAATAACTATTCTCGAGAATAGTTAGAGAATAACTTATTCTCCAGCTGTCCAATGAAAATGTGTCTGCATCATTGTTATCCAATCACAGCCCAGCAGACAGTCAATTGAGCTCGAGAATAAGCCAACATAAGCCCCGCCTACAGAGTCGTTGTGGGAGCAGATTTGTTCCTCGTCCGCTCACCGAACCTACATCGACTTAAGCACAGTCAGTAACCTGATGGTGAACGAAACCCGAATGCGAGCATTTTTAAATTTCTTTGTTTTGTTATTTTTACTCTAAATAAATAATATATAAGCTAAATAAACATGAAAATGTTAAAAATATGGAAATTGGAATTTTTTTCTAAAAGTTATTAGGTTATTCTTCAGCTATTCCTGGTCTAGATCAGGAATAACTTGCACATTACGGGAGAATAGCTGGAGAATAAGCTATTCTCTAACCTTGGTTAGTGCAATAATGTTCGTTATTCTTTAGCTATTCCTGAGCTATTCCATAACTATTCTTGAGCTATTCTCCAACTTTCAAAATAACTATTCTCGAGCTGAAATATTGGTGCAATGAAAATTTATTTTATTCCTGAGCTATTCTCGAGCTATTCCTATTCTTGAGCTAATCTTTGTTGGTGCAATCCGGTGATTATGTAATATAATTGTACGATTCAAAACGTGTGCCTCCTATTCTAAAATAAGTCTATAATTATTCTATTCTAAAATGAGGCTATCCTAAATAATAAGTCTGACGAAAAATAGTTGCACCATTTGAGAAAACGTAACGTGTGAAATAGATTTTTGACTATCAAGAATTCAGCAAGTAGTCGCTGAAGTCATGCCTAAATTAATTTATTTAATTTATTAATTTAATTTTAATGCCACTAAAATTAATAAGTGGCGCATCTATTTTTTTATCAGACTTTTCAGCATAATTTCAATATCTTTGGTTCTTTTTATTGTAGGGAAAAGGTTACGACACTAGCCAGCACGTTTTGTCTTGTTTCGGAGGCGCCGGCGGTCAGCATGCGTGTTCCATTGCTAAACAGCTTGGCATGAAATCTGTGTTTATACATAAGTTGGTGTTGCTTTTTGTATAGACTTTTTCAACTTGAGGCTCAATTGATTTTATTTATAAATCACGGACGGAAGTATACAGTTTCGGGACTACAAATCATCCCTGTGCCCAAATTTTTCAGTTTTTCTGAAGGCGATGATTTTTATAGTATTTGATAGCCTAATGTCGTATCTCCCACTACCTCTATGATTCATTTTTTTTAATTTTTTGTTTGACTTGAGTAATGAATGACGTGAAACAGAATGTCACTGCTATTTGGCTGACTCAAATACCGCCATTTGGGCTATTCGACGAGGTATATAATGCATGCCAATTTTATTACAATATGTTAAATCTTGTCGATCAAAATCCAAGCAGAAGAATACGATACATTTTCGAGAGATGTTTGGGTGGAAGTGTCGCGAAAGCAGTTTTGTTCATAGTTTGCAAAAAGAAAGCTTTTTGCTTTGAAATTTTATGTTCACTGAGCAATTAGCACAATCCTGTATAGCATCAAATAATCACTTCCTGACCAAAGACTACCGACACTGACAAATATCTTGGACCAATCGCCATTTGTAAGCCAGACATGACACAAAAGGGACGTAAAATATTAGCAAAACGTGCGTGATATCAGATTGGCCAGCTTGTGAAGTACACAATAACGTGTCGACGCACAATTTTTTCAACAAATAAGAAAAATGATAAAATAAAGTACGTTTTTCTTTAGATTTGAAACCAAGCTTCCAGATTTTTCACAATTTCTCATTATTGCTGTGTGCTTCACAGTTTACGACAGTTTCACAGTTCAAAAGAGTATAACTCAATAGATACTGAAGCAATTTGCATTAATTTTTGTGTGCATAAACTACAGCATATGTGTTTGTTTGTATAAACAAACTAAACAAATAAATTTATAATTGTGACAAAGTTTTTGAATGTGAATGGGTTTTCAAAACGTCATTTTTCCGACTTTGTGACTTTACTGCAAACTGTATGCTGGATCAGTTTTGCTGAAACTTGGTAAAATTATTTGCCTTAACATATACTTTGAGAATATAGAAAAACTTCAAACATCTTACTGAACAAGCTTTACAGCCACGGAAAGTCGACTGCTTTGGCGACACTACGCCCTTAATTAATAGAGCTGTGCCGAGGCCCAAGCACCAGAGTGACTTTAACTAGCTTGATTCTGATGGATATTCATTTCGTTTAATGATGTCGCTCAGTTTACAGCGCAATGGATAAAACCATTTGACATGAATAAAACTTGTAACTGTTTGGAGTTTTAAACAGTCATAACTCGGTGAGTATACTCATAACCGTGACATCACCATAAGTTCACATGGTTTTGACAAGTTAGCAAAGTTTTAGCCAATTCATTTTTTGACCCATCGGTACGAAACTCGCAGGCCTCAAAAAATTGACTGATTATAAGATATTTTAGATATGCTGGCATACTTTCGGCCTACGGCTTGGCTTTAGCGGACGTGGTGGCAGAAGCCCAAGAACCAGCAGCCTACCAGTACACATCAGGTTGAGAATTCTCCAGTATTCCATTGTTAATTTTGCAACAGCTCTTGCTACACTATTAGATTTGAGAACAGCCTTTTTAGCATAATGTTCATAATTTTACGTGTTATGGTGATATCAGAGGCTAGGCCGGTTCACACGAGGCAATTTGCAGGCAATTTTCAAGCAACCAATCACCAGGCAACGCTCTGGCAACGCGCATTGCTTGATAATAGCCTCGTTTCGTATGAACGTGCAGGCGATTGCCAGCCAACAACATTTTTCAGTCGCGGCGTGTGCGACTTTTTTAGGCAACGTGCAGGCAACAGCCAATCAGATGTTGGCATTCTCGCTAGAGCTTGTTTTCCCATGGTGCCTTGACAACTAAAGTCTGACCAAAAAATGTATGTATCGAACTTCATTGCTTCATAGCAGCTTAGTCGTTTGAGGTAACCCCCATAATGTATATATCATTCGAAAGCATTTATAATGGAGATTTTTATGAAATTAAAATATTTCAAAAAAAAATTTAAAAATTTTAATTCAAATAAAATCGATTTTTTCCTTCTAATTACAGGAAACCTGATGTATTATATATCATTCGATAGCACATTTCATTCTGCGTCTAACGATACATACAACATTACTATAGCATGCACCTGTCAAAAATTATTGATTTTTTAATTTTTGATTTTTCCATTGAAAAACGTAATTTTTGGCCCGTTTTATTCGCTGTAACTCAGCAAATACTCAACCAAATCTGACAAATTTTGCATCAATAGAGGCGTTGTGTCCCCGCGCAGTCTGTGAAAAGTAATAAAATTTCAAAATTTGATACGAAATTTTTAAATATTTGTCAGGTTTACAGTCATTTTTCAGCAATTGTTGGTCAAGATTAGTTAAAATAATTATTACTACATTAAAGCTCAGTTCTTTAGCTTTCATTTGATACCAAAAACATGTGCTTTTGATTGGATTGAACAAAGTTATGCAGCAAAAAGATATAGCAGTTTTCATTACTTGTCAAAAATTAGTGCTTGATGAGCATGCCATGTGCATGCGTGCAAACATTCTACACGTTGATATGCGTGTATAAATTTTTGCGGGCGCACAAATATATTAGTTTTTTGCATAACTTTGCTCAATCCAATCAAAAGCGCATGTTTTTGGTATCAAATGAAAGCTAAAGAACTGAACTTTATTGTGGTAATAATTATTTTGACTAATCTTGAACAAACTTTGCTGAAATATGACTGTAAACCTGACAAATATTTAGAAATTTAGTATCAAATTTTGAACTTTTATTACTTTCACAGACTGCGCGGGGTCACAACACGTCTATCGATGCAAAAATTGTCAGACTTGGTTAAGTATTTGCTGAGTTACAGCGAATAAAACGGGCCAACAATGACGTTTTTCAATAAAAAAATCAAAAATTTAAAAATCAATAATTAATTTTGGTTTGATCACATCGGCTATTATATACAACCAAAACGGTTTTGGAAATTTTTGCCGATACTAACGTTTAGGCCCTCAAAAAAACAAGGATTGAGCCGACGTTTTAGCCGACATGAATCGTGTACCACGTATTGCAATCGATTGTTACATTTGTAAATTTACATACTAGGTACTAGGTAGGTATGCAGGGCAACTGAACTTGGCGAAATCAGCATCAAAAATAAAATTGCAAGGCGACAGGTCCAAACTTTGCGAAATTGATAAAAGTAGCAGACAACTTTTGCATGAAACTGCTGCTTGTTGACAGGTGCATGCTATAGTAATGTTGTATGTATCGTTAGACGCAGAATAAAATGGGCTATCGAATGATATATAAGACATTAGGTTTCCTATAATTAGGCGGGAAAAATCAGTTTTATTTGAATTAAAATTTTTAAGTTTAAATTTTTTGAAATATTTTAATTTCATAAAAATTTCCATTAAAATGCTTTCAAATGATATCAAGAGTACATAATAGTGTCTCACTCTTTATAGAAGAAGAGTGAGACACTCTCCTTTCTGCCTGTGTTATAGCGCAGGCAGATGCGCTCGTCATTTCCAGCCCACATGTTGCCGTTTTATGCAACATGTGGGTAGCCAATCAGAAGCGAGCTTTGCTTCTGATTGGCTGGACGCGTGCTCCGAGCAGCAGTCAAGTAACCATAGCAACCACAGAAGACATGTCTGTCTGATGCTGATTGGAGCACGTGAGGCCGCCTGCGTGCTGATTGGAGCACGTGCACAGGCGTCTAGCCAATCAGAAGCAAAGCTCGCTTCTGATTGGCTACCCACATGTTGCATAAAACGGCAACATGTGGGCTGGAAATGACGAGCGCATCTGCCTGCGCTATAACACAGGCAGAAAGGAGAGTGTCTCACTCTTCTTCTATAAAGAGTGAGACACTATTATGTACTCTTGATGATATATACATTATGGGGGTTACCTCAAACGACTAAGCTGCTATGAAGCAATGAAGTTCGATACATACAATTTTTGGTCAGACTTTAAGTTTTTTTTCAGGTGCGCGTCAAATTCTTTTCCTTGTTTTTATAATGTGTTGCTATGCTATACTATACTATACTATACAATGAGCAGGACTATGGAAACTAAAAACAGTAGACTCAATTTGACATTGAGAATGGATTATGATGTGGATCAGGTCTTTTCAAAAGTCAATCTTTGACGCATTTTTTTCAAACTCAGACATTCTTTTGGCCGTCGAGACAGAAATATGCACCAACAAAAAGTACCTAACCAGCCAACTCGTCCATAAACACAAAAAACAAATGCCAATTAGAAATTTAGGAGGGCTCTAATTGGATTGGCTGTTGCCTGCTGGTTGCTGTTAATCGGTTGCTTGAAAATTGCCTCGTGTGAACGTATTTTTGCAAGCAACTACCAAGCATCGCGCGTAGCTTGCTGATTGCCTAAAATCGCGTTGCCTGCGCGTTGCCTCGTGTGAAGCACTCACTGAAACGGCCTTTATCCAGGCCCGCATTGTGGCAGATTGGCCTTTATTTGGTTATTGTGTGGCCCTAAAAGTGTCATAGTGCTTGCACTGAAACTGCTCTGTTGTCATAGTGCTTGCACTGAAACTGCTCTGTAATTTCGAAGGCCCTTAAGGTGGTAGTTACGTTTTCGACAGTTTTTATAACGTGCTATAACTTTTGATTGACTCAATGAATTTAATAGCTATCTTTTTCACGTTAAAGAACTTGACTGAAACTACACTTATGCACATTATCTAGCTTAAATCTGTAACAAGCTAGTCAGCACACACTGTTAAAGTAGTCAACTTTCGTGAATTTTTGCATTTTTCATGTTTTGCTTGTAAAATTGACAGTGTAATTTCAACTAATTTCATTCTTTACACCAACGTAACCAATAACAAGGTGAATTTTAGTGCTAAGTTTGGTGCATTTATATGATGCAGAAAAGAAGTTACGGACCTTCAATTTTGAATTTTTTCGAATTTTGAAAAACATACAAATTTTTGAATCTTATTTTTTCACAAAATAGGCTAAGTTAATACGAATAAAAAAATTGACACATCAAAAATAGTCTAAAAAACATGTAAAATAACGCATGAAAAGATTGCAACATCGAGACTTGAGATTTAGTCCACGGAAGTACATTTTTACAGATTTCTGTGAATGAAATTGATATAACGCAAAATTTAAGCAAATAAAATTTTTGAAATTTTTGTATAAAGTAGACACATATGTGTGCCAAGTTATCCCTAATTTTGAACCTAATCCTTCTAGTAGTTGTCAAGTTTTACGGACTTTTGTGTAATGTACTTTAGTTCAAAAAGAAATGTTACATAAATGTGACGTAATCTCAAAAAGTAAAAAGCGGAAGTATAAGTTTTGGCATCTAAATTGAAGGTTTTTGACACGCCTGTGTGTCATTTTTTCTTTTTTTAATAAACGGCCGTTTTGACTAGCTACTACTTTGGCTTAGCTGAATACAAAATTTATGAAAAATTGTCGTAACTGGCTGAAAAATATTGTCTGTGAAAATGAAAAATGATTGTTTCAAGCTATTTTAGCAAGCATTTATCTCATAATAGTTTACAGTTTCCTAAATTAATATGCCTACTACAAATTATTGATTGAAAATTAATCGTAAGTTGTCAAGTGTTACTCCTGCAAAACTGTCGAAAACGTTACTACCACCTTAATAGGACGTTTTACCTCTGTGTTTGAATATGATTATGATGACCGTAATTACGAATACATTTGATTCATAAACTTACGAACTTTTGTTTGTGCTTTTTAGCCAATTTTACAGCAATATCCGATCGACTGGATGCGTTATCAGAGCAGTGCCAAAATCGACTTGAAGCTCAAGGTTTCACTGGGTCAGTCCACTGATTATTAGCACGACTAAACAAGTCGCACTGCTTAAGTATTACTTAAAATACTTAAATAATTTCTGACTAAGTTGTGCAAACTTACGTATAGTTTTATTTTATGGCTTTTTGAATTTGATTGACGTGATTAGATCTGATTCCTACTTATTCATAAACAAGCTATTAGATTTAACAGGCATTTATTTAATTACCTTAGTTTTCAGAATTCTTTGTATTGGCTCATATCTTCTGTTGCAGCGAGGATATCATAACGGAGCCTTATTTGCATATGCGCTACGACCGAACCGACTGTGCCCTCATGTGTGGGGTAAATGGCTATCCGGCCACAAATTCGACTCCGAAACATGGAGACTTCTTGCAGTCATTTTTAGACAGGTAATTTGAAAAAATAATTGTCGTAAGCTTCTTGTCTATTATTGACTGACGAATATTTAGCTCCACCCCCTCTTCTGTTTGGACGGGTAAGCTGATATGACCAAAGATGTACCCAAAAAGTCATGTGTAAGCTACCTCAAAAATCGTTGTCGCGAAATTGGCTACTTTGATCTAGCTAATCGATAATCGTTTCTTCGAGAAGAAACGTATACATACGTACGGTTTCACTTTTGTTTTTAGCTTTATTTGCAACGGCTTAAATATACTAGGCATTGAAAAACGGCATAAGCCCGGTTCATACTCGTCCTTATCCTTGTCCCTATCGTTTTGTCCTTAAGCGATTCCAAGAAAACTGCGTGGCCAAATAAGCCAACTTTTCGCATGAGTACTGCTGGGGTCACTTGCAGATCGTATTCAAAAAATTAGCCGAAGCACTTGTGTCAATTGTTCACAGTAGCTGACCGAAAATTGTCCTTGTCCCTGTCCCTGTGTCCTTGAGGACAAGTATGAACCGGGCTATACAGTGAAAATTAGTTTATTTGAGCTTAAATTACACTGTCGAGTGTTGCATGTAGTACGGAGCCACCATTTCACGCTCGGAATGGTATTTTTACCGACTTAACATCGTGAACAGGCCTAGGAGATGAATGGGACCAGCCTATGAAATACCTCAGTGTCCGGATAAGCATGAAGGGTATCCGAGGGGCGACCTAGCGATTGTCGATGTACTTAACGGATAATGTGAGCTTGTGTAAGACCCCAGCAGAATATCACTCTAATGCGTGACTCTATTCCAAGACTCTCATTCCAACTGACTTTCGCATGTCAGGCAAGCAAGCCCTAATTAAGGCGGACTATGTAGCACAGAAAATGGCAAAACTGATCTTGCATGTCCTGTCAAAGACGATGGGCTGTGCCTACCGCGCGTATGGGATCTGAGCTGCAAACTTATTATGGGGCGGTACTGCTGCATGTGGAGATCTCCTGTGGTATCTGCACTAGTGAAAATCGAACCGTTGAACGCACAACGAGACCTGCTACTGAAAGGCTGGGTTGCATTGGCATCGTGAGCACGGTGTCTCCTATAGAACAGCTCGAAAATCGGAAACTAGAAATGGTGATGAACCAAGGTATGGGCTTCAATAACTTTTCCCAATCGTGATGTGTGACATTTAAACTCAATAATCTTTGAAACTTTTAACCACAACAAAAGGAGCTTACGAAGGTTCGAAATATGTCGAATGAAGTACATGATTTGCTAGTTCTCTACAAAGGTTGGGTATTCTGCCACAGCTGCAGCCAATGTACAAGACCATGAGTGCGCATATAGCACACCGATAGCGCATTAATCAGGGGGGAGGGGGCAGGGGGGTATGTGTAGTAGCGTGTATAGCGCAAATAGCGGAGGGGCTGAGGGGTCCGTTTTTAAGCTGGACACAATAATAGCGCCTAGGGGTGGGGTGGGAGTGAAATCCTGTGTCCTGTGCACGCTTACACGCGACATCTACTCTCACGTGTGACATTTAGGCCGTGTTTACATTGAGCTTTTTTTCAGCTGCTCGAGCAGCTGAAAAAAGCTGCAGCTTTTTTTCAGCTGCTCGAGCAGCTGAAAAAAAGCTCAATGTAAGCACGGCCTTAAACTCAATAATCTTTGAAACTTTTAACCACAACAAAAGGAGGTTCGAAATATATGTCGATTGAAGTACATGATTTGCTAGTTCTCTACAAAGGTTGGGTATTCTGCCACAGCTGCAGCCAATGTACAAGGCCATGAGTCATTATAGCTTTTATCACCTCCGCGATGAAGGTGGAAATTTTACAAGGCACTCATGCTCCTGTACAGTTGTAATAGTGAATAATAAACACGGCAGATCACTGCCCTATACACTCCTGGACAAATATGTACTGTTTTACCCATTGATCTAGACTGTGGCGGCTCTACCGTAGCAAACTCAACTATCTAAGCACAATACTATTCCTACAGAAGAACAAGTACGATGTATAATGTTTTTATCACCTTATGTTTGATATACAAGTATTGCAGTAAACTTCTAAACTTCTGCTTTATTTCATAGCCCTTAGTTGCTATAAGACAAAGATTAACAATATTTTTTAGTGGAAACTGAACTTAGTCCACACTAGTACCTGCATCATCGCCAGTGGGTAGAGGCGAAAAAGGGCGACTAGGATAAGCCGGAGGTGTATCAGCATTATGCGACTTCAGCCCCCGGGTCAGTCTTGCTTACATAGGTATCTGTAGTCACCTGTAAGGCGCCCATCAAACTATAAATAATCGTCCTAAGCTGAACGAAATTAAAGATCTCTTAATCTCCTCCTCCCACAGGAAGTTTTGAAGAGCCAAAATGAGAAAACGTTACCGTCGCGCAAGGTAGTTAGCGTTCAGCATTTTAATTTAGTCAACAGTGATTTTTCTAAATTTCAGAGATCACGTCTTTTAAAGTGATGACTGCTAAGATATAAGATATTTATAGTGTAAAAGTACCCACGTTCTAATGCTTCGACTGATACACTAGCAATTTAAAGACGGGGTCACAATTTTTACAATCTCCAACATATTTCCAAAAAAAGCTAGTAGGTCTTACTTAGTTTTTTGAAGTCGAATTTTTCATCATTAGTAAAAAAATAATTTAAATTATAGATAGTCATGAATTTTTAACAAAACTTATTTTGTTCCTCCTTATGCTTCTCCTTTCGTTGACGAAAAAATTGAGCTAGAGCCACACCTTATTTTTGAGATATGACAAATATTTTAACCTTTTTGTAAAAAAACGACAATCGTTCAACACCAGATCGAAAATGTGTTAAATTAAGCTAAAATATTTATGACATCGACCATAGCAAACAGCTTAATCACATTTATTAATTTTTTGCTTCGACAACTTTGATAAAAGTATTTAAAAAAGTTACCGGTGCACCTACTGTAAATCATAAGCTGCACTTAACTTACCATCGTAATTTAACGTTATGAGTTTGGACAAAACAGCACTTGTTATTAAAAATTTTACGAGAATTTGCAAAACTTAGGGTCGTCTTGATCGATCAGGGGAAGAGGGTTTCCGAAATCTGGCCGAATAGCCCCTTCCCAAATCATTACCCTGTTCAATGATGCATGTTTTCATTCACCCCTTTCACACTCACTGCCAAGCTCAGGCCGCCAAGACATTCAGCATATTACGTAGCCAAAATTTTGTATTCAAGGGTGACCGGCAAACACATGAGAAAAGCTCTGTCGATATGAGCATTAAATTTATTACGCAATGATTTATAAATACGGATTAGTGAATGATTGAACTTAAGGTTTTAGTGAAAATTAATTAAAATTATATTTTAAATAGTATTGAAACCCCCCCTTTTAAAAAAGCTCCTTATATTATGACATGTAGTAACAGGCTGTCAAAATATAAAGTTGAATTTAAATTTGGATACAGAGGGGAGCATATTTTAAAAACATAAAACGTATATCAAACTAAATTGTACTTATTAAAAAATCTATTTATTCTTTATCAAGTTAGTTTACATCATATTCAATCTAAAAATCACTACCAGTTGTTTTATACACATAAGAAACGTTCAAAATACTACCCTCTGCATACAAAATTTATTACACGTAAATCATTCTTTCTGCCAAGCTTACGTCAAAAAGCAGTATAAAGACCTGCGGCCGCTTTAAAAACATAAAACGTATAATATCAAACTAAATTGTACTTATTAAAAAATCTAATTATTTTGCATCAAGTTTACATAATATTCAATCTAAAACCCCCTGCATACAAAATTTATTACACGTAAATCATGCTTTTTGCCAAGCTTACGTCAAAACGCAGTATAAAAACCTGTGCGCCCTCTCATGCGCCGTGGCGTGCGCCATGGCGTACGCCATAGAGCAAAATGCGCCTTCGTGTGAATAGGCCTTTATAGATCAGTCTGAAAAAATGAACTGCGATTATGGAACTACCACCTCAAGTCAAAACGCAGTGCAGGAAGCGGTAAAGTACAGCCATGGGCTGCGATGTACCAGTGCAAGCAGGTGTGCAGGCCTAGACGATCTATTTCATTTGTGAAATCGCTGTTTAAGGGTCAAACTTGTAACCGGGCTGAGCGAACCTGGGTAATTAATAAGGTTAGGTATATCTAGACGTTGGTTACTTGATAATACCGGCCAGTTACAAATTGGTGCCGTGACCAGGATTGCAGCACATTTGGATTGATTGACCAGGCAAGCAAGGCAAGACGTCTAGTACAACTTCAGACGGGTCTGTTACTTCACCCTACGGCGACATAAAACCGGACCCAACTGACATGGCACGGTATGTAATTAGCCCAAGGCAGATTCCTATTTTAAAAGGGTGAACCGGCTGACGACTTTGATGAATTTTTGGGTATTTTTAACCGACTTGGTTTAGTGAACGGTTGGGAAAATGACGACAGGGCGAGACTATTACCGGCATTCCTGCAAGGGCATGCAGCTGAAGTTTAAGAAGCACTCCCAACTGGTGTCCAGTCTATCTGGACGGTAGTGACAAAGGCGCTAAGTAATGTACTCGCTGAGCATACGGCGTGTTTATTGGGCTCGGAACTCCATAGGAGGGTACAGAGATATGATGAATCGATAGAGACCTATGCTAGGTCAATTCAGAAGATTTCGAAAAAGGCTTACGGTAATGATATTAGAGGCAGGTCGAGAGACCGCCTAATGAAGGAAATATTTGTCAACGAATTAAATATCCGGCGGTTTGTTTTGTTGGCAAGAACCTTTGAAGAGGCAGTAATCAGGGCTAAAGAGCAAGACTGATTTGATGAGATGGAGAAGGAAGGCATTAATTGTGAACAGTGAAGTTTTGTTAGCCTCAGGATGCGAGGACTGCTGGAGAAACAGTGGATAATCTAAATGAACGAATTTAAAGTCAAGAATCGTTGTTAAGGGATATATTACGGAAAGTGAACATGTGGGTGACAGAAAGAGAAAGCAACCCCAGCCGAAGTTAGTCGCCAAGTGGGCAACAAAGCGAACAAGTGAGTCGAAACCGGCGTACCACAGATGGTAGGCCAATATGCAACTGGTGTGGCCGGCCAGGCCACATTGCAGTACGGTGCTGGCATAAAGGCGCGAGACCGAATGAGAGGCGAAGTTTGCCGACAGAAAAACCGGGGGCGCCAGCTGCTACAGTACAAAGCCTTTAGCCGAATCTACTTTTATTCATACCGTAGCGCTTTTATGAGCGATACCGAAACCAAAACATGTAACCATCTCAAAATACCACGTAGAAACGTGGCGGCTGCGGAAGCGGTGTGCCGCCACAACATAACACACCGCTCGGAGGAAGCAGAATGGTAACTAGCTAGGCTAAGTAGCTAGAGTAATATCTTGGTTTACTGTAGGTAGTTCTACTGTAAACTTCAACTTTGACTTCATCTTTAGTCTCGTATTGCCGTTTTGAAGAGGGTGTCTTGCGTTCGCATTTTCTGAGTGGAGTTGATCTGTTCGTTTATGACTACCGCAGTCTTCGCAGGATATGGTAGACGCAATCTTGCGTACACGGTCACGCTGAAAATGCCAAGAAGAAGCATGGGAATATTAGTTAGAAGAAAGAAGCTATTTTAGAAAGAAGCTATTTTGATCTGCAAAAATGTCAAACACTTGTTCGAAGCAAAGGCAACCCTATTGTATCTTTCATGTCTGTTATTTATTAATAATATGGCTTTTTGTAATAACTTTTTCTTGAGGTAATAGTTTATGGATATGGGCCAAATTTTGGTGAAAGGTTCCTCCCTTAAGTAATTGTGCCCCCCACCTCGATGATCCCGTGACCTCTAGTGACCTCTAGATGGGCGAGGTTACGTGACCACGAAAAATTGGCAAGTGGAGTTCCCTAGGGTTTCGTAATAGTTCGTTTCCAGAGGTAATTTGTACCGCTGAACACGAAGCTGAGGTCCATTTGTGCCTGAACCTCCCTGGACCGCCTATGGTCCCTCAGGGTACCCCATAGACCCCCTCAGTTTTCAGGGGTCAGATTATTGAAATTGGTATGTTGATGTTTCTAGGGGTAATTTGAGCTCCTGAACACGAAGAGGGTCCACTGCCTAGAATAGAGAATGTTCTGCCTACGTCGGCAACCCTTTGTAGCCACTTGACTAGTTATTATTTATCTTCAGCTATCAACGTGAATTTGGTTTCACTATTCCTGAACGTCCGATTATAGTGGACGACATACGAGTTCGCGGGATTGGCAAAAGTGGTATATCAGAAACATTGGCTTTCACTGAAGCCACAGAAGCACCACAACCAGAAAAGGTATAGTTGTGAATGTACATGTACACGAGGTCTGAGTCTGGGTGGGGGGTTTCAGACATTTGAGGTTCCTACGTTTGACCGATGTAAGCTCACAAAAACGCAAACATTTGTAGTTTTTACTTTATAGGACTTTTTTAACACTTTCACTATTTTTTGCTTTTCTCTCATTTTTGAAGCAATTTATAGCGATATGGGGCAAATTTTAAGTTTTCGGGCAACGGTTTTTAGCACCAAGGAGGGGGCTTGTCCCGATGGGTCATATCTGAGGTTGCGCTTGTCCCCGAATCTCAAATCTAGGGGCGTGGGCTTGCCCCACCATGCTCAGACCAGGGTTTTTTGAAAATCCGAAGTGTGGATACTTAGCGGACGGTCAAATTTTTTTGCGGACGGATAAAATTTTTGCGGACAGCGGCAGAACGCATCTATGTTTATAGGATTTCTCTTTGTGCACTCTTTCATACTCAGCCGCAGTGGTATAGCACGGATAACTTTTTGATTTTTTGAAATGTGTTAAAATGTCCTTAATTGAAATTATATCGCAAAAATCTACGCACATTCGCAAATTTGGTTAAGAAACAATGGTATTTTTTACAGAGCGGCATGTAATGTAAAATTGGGGGTCTGAACACTAAAATTTACATAATCGGCGGCCGTCGAGGGCTCGGAAGCTAGATAATTTGGTAATTTTAAGGAAATGTTTGACATTACCAACCGCGCACATATTCACAAAGTTATTTTTAGTACACTAAACTGCTAAAATGCTGCATCAAACAGTGTACTAATCGTAAAAATCAGCGATTTTTTTAAATTTAGGCCGGAATTTTGGTAAAATCGCATTAAATTTGATAACAATTCCCATATTTAAGAGCAATCAATGTTGTTCAAATTTTGCTTGCCCTTGTGCCTGGCTCCTAATTTTGCTTGCCCTTGTAACAATATCAAAAATCTGGGGGGTCCCGGAACCCCCCTCCCCCAGACCCTCCGTATTAAACTGTGGGAGTAGTTAAACTTCCGCCCATCCCCCCTCCTGGGTATGCCCAAGGTCTGGGGGTTTTTTTTTTTTTTTTTTTTTTTTTTGGTTTTTTTTTTTTGGTTTCATATAATTTTTATAATAATATAGTAAATTTTAATATAATAAACTAATGCACTAATGAATAATGAATAATAATTAGTTCATTAGTGTTTGTTTTGAAAAACGCCCAAAACTAAAATTAGTTATTAGTTGGGTTTTTTTTTTGGGGGTTTTTGTTATTAAAAAAAAATGATTAGTCCTCACGGTATGGGCAACAAGAAAATTAATGTAAGTTAAATGTGCCATGTGCGCTTTGTTTGTACAATTTTTCGACCATACTTATAATACATGCTCTATTTTAATCAATTGCACCCACCGCCCGATAATTTTGAAAGGGGGACCGAGGGGGAAAATTGGGGTTTTAGGAAAATAGGACAAAGGGGGATTACGTCGAGAGTGTGGCCTGCGCCACGCCAAACACTAGACTTAGGTACTCAGTTCACCCAGGTAGCGCACTTCTTGCAGCTACAACCGAAACTAGCTAAAACTCGTATAAATCAGGGGCTCGTTAACCCTGTTTTATTACAATATTATGAATTTGTGTGCACTGATGGAATACGGAACCCGCTATCGCACTTGCCAGTTTTTATGTTTTGCAGAGTACGCCATGCTATTTTACCGAAGGTTGTTTGGATACTCAAGTTTTCTTGTTGACCAAACTATTGCCTGGACACAAAATTCGGGGACCTGCTATTATCATTGATGCGAGCAGGTATTTGGTTCAGTCATGTTCAGACTGGTAGGGATTCACAAAAGGTGTTTAAGTTTAGACTCTGTCTAAAACGTTCTTTTCGACAGAAGTTGAATTTGGTAATAATACTTTATAATATGTGTATTTCATCCGATCACTTATTCTACTTTCACTGAGTTCAAGTTGAACACCTGTGAATCCACTGATTAACTGGAGTTTGCAAAAGGTGTTTACCGTCAGAGTCGGTCTAAAAGTTTTTTTGAAATGAAATAGAACATCGTAATGAAGCATTCTGTGTTCTTTTGGAAAAAAACAGGACTAATCGGTGCCAGTGGGGAATATGTTTCTTGTTATTTACTGGATAAAAGGACATACGGCTGTAAGTATGATTCGACCGTGCTAATTATTTCGTTTTAGTACCATCCTTGTGGAGCCTGGTTGTTCGGCTACGATTACGCTTCAGCGTGATGTCATGATCAAGGTGAGCGCTTTCAAACTATTTTTATTATTCAAAAATCTACTATTTATAAAAAAGCTTTAATAACTGCGATTGTATATACTATAATATCTTACTGTTTGCTTTTTTACAAAGCTCAGCAGATGTTCAAATCAGGTTCATATGGGCTAAACCTCCCCCCCCCCAAAAAAAAAAAAGAAAAACCGACGAGAAATTTAGTCCAAATGCCACTGTGATAAAAACTGACCAACTTAAAAAGTCGGATTTTTGCAACAAAATTTTCAGATCGAAAATGTGAAAGTGAATCTGGTTGGGCCGAATTTGGATCTGGTGCAGTTGTCTATTTTTTCTCATCGCTTCATGAGTATCGCCGAACAAATGGGCAGGTAGGCTGCCTTCGCTATCGATGTGAGCATAAAGTTCAAAAATTCATTAAAATTTTGATAAGTCTTGGTAGTTTGAGAGCTAACCTCATTTAGTGTATTCGAGCCGAGGATTTAAACCTCGTGTTGTACAAAATGAAGTACTCCATGATAATTCAACGCATGAGAGAAGCGAGATGTTTATGGTGATCTAGTGAGAATTTGGTGTTGTTTTAAAATAAATATCAGCCGAATCTGGGACTGGGACATGCTGAAAAGTACAAGATCATAATGAGTTATGTATTAAGACGGTTTTAATATAAACCCAAGTCGCTCATTTTATTGTGTCTTTCACTGACAACTCTTAGGGCACACACTAAAGTCTGACAAAAATAGATGCACCACTTACTTATTTTAGTGGCATGAGTTCTGCGACTACTTTCTTACTGTTTTTGATAGTAAAAATCTTTTTTTTGTAACGAAATCACATCCTTCATTTTCTCAAGACGTGGTGCAACTATTTTTTTGTGAGCCTATAGTAGCTGTATATTTATCTGGTACCATGTCAGCTATATTATTCATCTGTTTACCATTTGTGTCCTGGGGCCTGTTGCTCAACTTTACAAATCTCACAATTGTAACAATTGTAAGTGCAAAATCAGGTGATTCGTAATGAATTTATATAATGAATTCGTAACGAATCACCTGATTTTGCACTTACAATTGTTACAATTGTAAGACTTGTAAAGTGTTTTTGGTAGTGTGATGGCGGCTTCTTGCTAAACGAAAGTATAATATGTGTGTGTGTTTAGAATTCTTCAACGTACCTCAATATCGACCAACATTAAGGTCAGTAATTTATAGTGCGATACAAGTTTTTGTAGGACTTATTAGGGGCCGATTTAGGGTCGATTCATACTTCAGTAGGATTGTATTGGAAGTTTGGAACATTGGAACATACGGGCAAACAGATAGACGAAAGGTTTGACTGTCCATAACGGTTGTTCGGTTCATACTTTTGCATGTTTAGCCGTGTGTTCGTTCGTTCGACTAAAAAGCACTATTTCAGTCTGAGAAAAATGGACATACCATTCAAAAATGTGAATCGCAAGTTTCTCGATTCTTCGACGTATTTTTACGCGGCCCCCTCAGGGGCCGCGTATATACTATATTCAGAATCTCAGGTTTCTATGTTATTTCTGGTAGGTCGAATTTCCAGTGTTAAATAACACTGGAAGGGCAGGTAGGTCGATCTTGCATTCAAATTCCGCATGACAGATGATGCGACTGAGAATAGCGAAGTGAGACAAAAGCAACAAACTGAGTGGAATCGAACCACCACCCCGGTGTTTCTCAGTCGGACGCTCTACCGTCTGAGCTAACCGGACTGACAGTTGAGAAATTTCTAAAGGCAATACAAATAATGGAACACCGGAAGTAATCATCAAAGTGTGCGATATGTCATTTAAAATTTAAAATTAGCTGTGAGACTGATATATCAATGTTTCAATTAGTGATTTGTGGCTCCAACATATACTTCACAACATTCACGATTTGGTGTAAGAACTTTGATTACTTATGTATTTGCCAATCAGTGCTGCTTAAAAACGTACATTAGTTACAGTTAACAACGTATCTTCATGGCCTCATTGTGTAGTGGTTAGCACTCTGGACTTTGAATCCAGTAATCTGAGTTCAAATCTCGGTGAGGTCTTATTTTTTTATTACTTAATTAGGATATTGTCTTATTAATTTTTGATGTTTTACCAGTAAGAGTTTGGAGCTACTCAGCATAGAATGTGTGCGGGAATTGGAATTTATAAGTCATTTTATCTGCAATTAAAGGCCGCGTTTAATATTTCCTCTGGAATATTGACACTCAAGCTTCACAAGGTAACAACTTCTCACTCAGCAGAAGAGCTTGTTATGATTATCCGTTTGCCTAAAACAAGGTGCACATAAAAAGTTAAGAATGAATTAATGCAAAGCATTAGCAATTGATTAAAATAACTCCGTTAAAAGTTGACCAGCGGCCTTTCTTATTTTCTGTAGGAGCGGTTGGATTTCTCGTGCGCCTTGTTCGGCCCTGACGGAGGGCTGGTGGCCAACGCCCCACACATTCCAGTGCACCTGGGCTCCATGCAGGAAACCGTGCAATATCACGTAGGCTCTTGGAATATACTGTCAGGGGGTCAGGGCTCTGTTTCTGAACTATACAAGTTTTACAATTGTAACAATTAGAAGTTTAAAATCTGGGATGATGTATTTTATATGACAAATTCGTAACGAATCACCTGATTTTGCACTAAGTTATTTATGCAGGTGGTGCGGTATGCTTAACGTAACAGCCAGCATAGCTGCGGAGTTAGTTGTAGAATTGGTAGAGAGCTGGTCTGCACATCCAGTGGGTTTGTTACATCCATCTTCGTCTTCTGTTGATGTCTTTATTTTTGTGTCTGTTTTTCAGTATTGTCTATTACATCCACTTATTGGTAGTTGTATAATAGTCCTTTGATCTTTAAATACACTGAGCGAAAAACGCTCTAGTTGTTCTTAAGCACGTATACTTAGTTAACCAGCGAAACTGCGAAAATATCGTATCATGATCAATCAATACAGATACACAGGATCTCGGTCTGTGGGGTGGCTTGTCCCGGAATTTTCGAAAATTTAGGGGGGGCGTGTCCCGATGTTTGGGGGCTTAAGCGGACAAAAACGCAATTTTAAATTTTTGCCAAAAAAGGCAAATTCTCTGCAAATTTTGGCTATATTTAGCAATTTTTTCGCTTTTTACTCAATTTTGAAGCATTTTACGGCAATCTGGGGTAATTTTTGAGTGTTCAGGCTCCTTTCTTTCAATATCAAGGAGGGGAGCTTGTCCCGGTGGGTCAAATATGAGGGGGGGCTTGTCCCAAAATGTGAAATCTGAGGTGGGGCTTGCCCCCCTCAGACCCCCCCCCCCATGTACATCTGTGAAGACTATGTGACAGTGATCCATGCTGCTGTTTTTTCAGCTTCATCATTTCAGTGAGCTGATGCGGCCTGGGAATGTGATCCTCTGCAACCACCCCTGCGCGGGAGGAACTCATTTGCCCGATCTCACTGTTCTCACGCCTGTAAAGTGTTTTTCATTGATATTGGCTGTAATGATAGTTCGCCGAGAAGAGAAATAAAAACACAAAATAATAATCAGAAGTTTTGTTTGTGAAGAATAAAATAACAATAGTGAAACAAGTTTTTTTGAAAACAAGGAATTTTAATTTAGTGAAACTTCATTTCTTGTAGTTTAATATTTCCGAGTAATGAAAACTACATGATTCAAAAAAAGTATGTGAGCAGGTTTTGCTTAATTTTGCTCTTTTACAGCCTTACCTTCGTCTTTTCAGTCAGACCAGGAGTACATAAAAGGGCCTATTAGGCACTCTTAGTCAGACTGATTTTTTTATTTCCGTTTAGTCCACAGTCGTTTTCCTGAACTTTAAACGAAAGCTACGTCAGTACCGCTTACAAAAACTTTTCAGGTGTTTCATAAAGGCGGCGGTGATACGCCAGTGTTTTTTGTGGCGTCACGCGGTCATCATGCGGACATCGGCGGGATTGTGCCTGGCTCGATGCCTCCAAATTCCACCAATATCAGGGAAGAGGGGGCTACTTTCACTGGCTTTTTGCTGCTGAAAAATGGACAGTTTTGTGAAGCCGGTCAGTGCTATATCAGCTGTTTTTTTTCCTTTGAAGTAATATGCCTCTTGTTTAATGGTTCAGTTGTTTTTTAGTCTGTTTTTTGTTTTAGTGTGTTGTTCCTGGCAGTTTTTCTTTTGGTTTAGGGTTGATTCAATTCTCAACTGGCTCAAGTTGTATGTAGTAGAGCATGTTTGTTGAAGATTACAAATAACTAACAAAATATTGCCACCAATACCGATAATTTTTAATGTTAAGTTAGGGGCTTATTGTTTCCCTTATTTCGCCGGTTGAACTGACAGCGCTGTGCCTTGAAACTCAGTTCGACCATTACTATATTATCAGTGTCCAATTCAAAGCCTGCATGCTGCATGTACTTACTTTTCGTAACCAAGCAGGGACTAGATGGAGATTGTGAACCGCAATAAACGAGTGAATTTTAGTCCGATTATATGAATTAAAAATTGTGCTTACGATTGTCATTCCTCAGATAAATTTTCTTCTCTAGACTGTGTTGACATTGACATGTATAGCGCTATTATTTCTTCTTAGTGGTGGACTAAATAGTAAATGGTATTATTTATCAGGCTTTTGGTTGAATTTTTGCAATATCTAAATTATATGAATTATTAGTTATTATTATTACTACTATAGTAAGTTGAGCTTGTTTATTCTGGGAAACGAATGTAAAGGCCAATTTACACGATCGAACTTGCTCCGAACTTGCTCCGGACCGAACTTGTTCCGAACCTTGTCCGGAGCAAGTTCTGAGCGAATTATTGCATGCACACGATCGAACTTGCACCGAACATTGTCGCTCCGAACTTGCTGCGAACATACTCCGAACTTAGCTCAACAGCCAATTAAAATTTAGCTAGGATATAAGCAGCCAATCAGATTTCCCTTTTCAAAAATGTTACTGTTTCTGTAACTTTTTGAAATATTTTACCGCCAAAATGTCTTAAAAGCGACAGCGGCTGCGATTGTTGCTATTACATAGTCTGTTGGAGGGCGATTCGCAGTCCAAATGGAAACGCAGACGACGCTGCTGGGCGCAACTTTGGCTTCTGCGTCGTCAAAAAAAGGGATGCTACAATAATTTGCTTCAAGAACTCCGCCACAAAACCAGTTGAACTTTTTTGTTGTTGTTGATATAATAAAGTTAAAAGATCAGTTAAAACAGTTTTGTGTAAATCCGAAATAGTGGACAGGCTCTTAGAAAATACTATGAAACTAATTTTTAATTTAGTTAGTAACTTACCCGTATATTTTTCCACAACTTGGTTCGCCAGAGCATCCTAAGCCCCTTGGCGTAACGCGCAAGTGCTTTTTGAAATAATTTTTGTTGCCCGGGTTCCATAGAATATCTAGCATTTTTTAAAAATATCAATTCAATTTCAAATTAGGCCACACTTTTTGTGTGTGCGTCTGTTACTATTAGTATCCGTGGTTGCACACTTAGCATCAGTAAAAAATCGTTTCAACAGCGCGTAAACAAAACACAAACGCTGACTGAATAGAAACCATAGCAACGGAGACTAGTAGTGTGGGAAAATTTTTTCTAAGCAATTTGATTGGCTGCTGAACGGTAGGTCCGATGCAAGTTCGGAGCATGTTCGGTGGAGCATCGAACCTTTGAGGCAGGTTCGGAGCAAGTTCGGAGGTGGTCTGGAGTAGGTCCAGAGTACGTTTACACGATCGAACAAGCTCCGAACTTGCTCCGGACTCCGGTCGATCGCCTTAACCGGTCCTGGCTATGAGAAGTTTTTATATAGCGAATCTTCGGACTTTGAAGTTGATCTTGGTTTGCATTGAAATGAACATACCAAAGCATTAAGCTTCAGAAACATAGTACACTGGGATTTTAGGTTCACAGTTGACTTATTCAACAGCACCAAAAAAACCACGGGAAGTATCTTGATCTTGAAAAAACGTCAAAAAAATAAAGTATAAACCGCTGTTTCTAGAAGTGACAAAAGCTCTGATGGAACCGTATGGGGACCCGAAATTGGGAACACGAAATTTGCACGACAATCTGTCCGATCTAAGAGCTCAAGTGGCTGCGAATCAAAAAGTAGGCCATGTGATTTGTGTGAATTCGATTGTTTACGTTAAATGTTGATGTAAACCATTAGCTAAAACGAGCAGATTACTGTAGGATAAATTCATACATATTATGTTGTATGTTGTATGTATGTATGTATATACATGTTGTGCCGTACAACTGAAGCTTCGTATTTTTGGACGAACCTTGGTTCATTTTTGGTGGCAAAGGCTCGTTAGCAGTAATGAATTGGAAACTTTTTTCTATGCACTGTATGCCTTGTATTTGTAAAGTATTTGTATTTATAAGTATAATTTGTATTTATAAGTAAATTAAGAAGACAGTAAATTTAGCTGCTGTTGTAGCATTTTGTAACTTACTGGCTGAATTATTTTATTGGGCTTCAACGCTTTTTTGCTTAATTCCCGATTCAAAACACTTAAATTAGGTACCAGCTTTTTGGTCGAATCAAGAGTACATAATAGCGTCTCACTCTATATAGAAGAAGAGTGAGACACTCTCCAGCCTGTCTGTGTTCTAGCACAGGCAGATGCGCTGGTCGTTTTCAGGCTACATGTTGACATTCTATGCAACATGTGACTGGCCAATCAGAAGCGAGCTTCTATTCTCTGATTGGCAGACGCCTGTGCACGTGCTCCAATCATAAAACGGGATTGGGATAAAGGTTAATAACTCATTTTTTATTCATAGTCTGCTTGTAAAAACATTAAAAAAGGTTTGCAAATACCTTTGGGGGTATTTTGGCAAACTTTCAGCGAAATTGATTGAGAAACTTTGAAGAAATTTAGAAAAGTTTATATCTCAAAAGTTTCTCAATCAATTTCGCTGAAAGTTTGCCAAAATATCCCCAAAGGTATTTGCAAACCTTTTTTAGTGTTTTTACAAGCAGACTATGAATAAATAATGAGTTATTAAGCTTTTATTTCTATCTTAATGCTTATCAACGCATCAGCAATTATATACTAAAGTGTGTTACGCAGGGAATCTACGCGCTGATTGGTCAGGCACATGTTGCATAGAATGTCAACATGTACCCTGAAAACGACCAGCGCATCTGCCTGTGTTAGAACACAGGCAGGCTTGAGAGTGTCTCACTCTTCTTCTATATAGAGAAGCTATTATGTACTCTTGGTCGAATGAATGAAGGTGTTTTACGGCTTTTATTATACTAGTCTTGAACCAAATACATATTGCGTGCAGAGCCAAGAAGCCAAAGCGAAAGTTTTTTCGTTGATTGTCTGAAATTTTCAGGGAATAGCCTTAGTATGTGAATTAATCGATCAATACGGCTTGGAAACTATTCAGGCTTATATGAACTTTATTCAGGTAAGTATTCTTCTTTATGGCTATTTGGGATGGAGACTTCAGACAAAATAGCTGTTAGGAGTCCCTAAGCCTCAGTTTAAGAAATGCACCTGGTTTATTCAATTGCGAAAATGTGTAGGAACAAACAGTATAAGTAACCTCGCTCTTTTTAGCACATAGTTGAACTTATCAGAATGCTAAAGTTGCATTTTTTTGATGATAAGTGACTTCTTCTAGTCGATTAGACATGAGCGTGAATATTGTCACACGTCGTGTCTCATGTAAAGTGTTCTCTTATTGTTTTGTGTCACAAAACGGTTATCAAGTTTAACCAGACAGGTTTCAAGAGCACTGAGGTTTATCATTATCATTACTTTAAACTTTATTACTGTATTTATTATGCATACTGATTATTCACTAACGTAATTTGCATACAGTTTAAAAGATGATGAATAATTCCCCCGAAAGGGTTTTATTAGATTTAGATTTAGACCAGTGCTGATTTTTTTTAGCAAAACGCCGAAGATGCAGTTCGTGATTTGCTGAAACGAGTGGCGTCTCAGCAAAAAGTTTGTGAAAATGGTGAAGTTAGACTGAGGAGTGTAGACCATATGGACGACGGCACTGAAATACGACTGGCAGTACGGATTGATAAAGAAAAGGTTTGCTACTGAGTACTGGAAATTTAGTCAGTCAAACCGGAGCGTAGATTATTGGGCATAGTTGCAGTCGAGTGCCCATTTAGTCAGCAAAAAACAGAAAAGATAATAAAAATCACCGATCAACAGCATAATCGGTAGCCGGCGTTCTGATTCAATTAGAAATGGAACATCTTATGAGCACTTACAGTACAAATAACGATTGTTTCATGCAACGAAATGATCACGTCATAAGCTAATCTTAGCAGCTGTTATAGTGGCGTGGCTATTTCGTAATTTTGTTTTCAGAACAAAGATACGGCTGGATGTATGAATCGACCCTAAAAACAAATATAGGCACTACTAGACAGGTCATTTTTATGATAACTTTAACTGACCTGACCAGGGCAGCATATACTCTCTTTTTATCAAGTTGTTTATAACTCCCAGAACTATATTGCCTAGTAATACCAAGAGTACATGTAGGGATCGTCCCATTATGTACTCTTAATAATACTGTGAGAACTGCGTTTGTATGTGTTAGGGCGAAGCTGTGTTTGATTTCACTGGGACCGGTCCCGAAGTCTACGGCAGTTGCAATGCCCCACGAGCGGTTGTGCAAGCGGCCATCATCTACTCAATCCGATGCATGGTCACTCACGATATTCCTCTGAATCAGGTTTGGTATAAGAACAAATCGGAAACATAAGTTTGAATGTCGGCTGAATAGTGCTAATATGGTGGAAATAAGATAGCAACAGCATTAGCAGTTAGCATTGCGTTAATGATTGTCACAAATCTATAGAATATCAAACAAGTGTTGTGGTGCCGATTTTGTGGTGCGTTCTACCTTTCAAGGGGAGCTCTCTGTCTTTTAAAGTTGCTCACTGAGCATTTCTTCGACTGAGCTAGTCAGCTAACTGTTCCGATGCTGTTCTCTTGACATGTATTACACTATAGGTAATATAACAATAGAGTTGTTTTAACACACATTATTGTAGTGCATATTATTTTAAGTGGAAAAAGTACCAAAATTGGAAATCTAACTAAATTTCAGGGCTGTCTGAAACCGATTACTGTGGTTTTGCCCGAGGGCAGCATTCTTTGTCCGAGTCCCGAGGCGGGGGTGGTCGGGGGCAATGTGCTCACCTCTCAGAGGCTGGTGGATGTGATTTTCAAGGCATTCGGGGCCTGTGCTGCGTCTCAGGTACTCTCAGTCAAATATTACTGTGGTCCTGTGCAGTTATTATAATTTAGTATTGTGAATTTTAACAGGGTTTTGAATTATATCCAGGAAGCTGCTAGTCTAGTTCAGTATGACTAATGATTTATGATTTTTAGCCAGATTTCAGTTTTATATTTGCTTTTTTATTAGATATGGTATTGTATGACATCAACGGCGCTAAGTACGCTGCCTGATTTTTTTTGCATTTTGTTTGCATAGTGGTGTACATATTTGATGGATGGGTTGGTTCGCCGAGGGGTTTCATGTATCACTGACTGAAGAGCACAATACCCCCCTAATTGCAGCTGAGTGGAAGCTTGGGACCCCCCTCACCGTCGGCTACAGCTCTCTAAACCCCACCCCGGCGAAGTCGCGTTTTGCGTTGCCTTTTAACGCAAGTACATCAATGAATCTGTATATTGCTGGGATAAAAATCTTCAAAGACTGTCGGATAATAAAAATCCATTCAGGAATATATGTTTACTCTGCTTTGCTTTGGTCGTCGAATCCAAAATTAAAACAGTAGACTGACATATTTTTTCGAAATTGAACAGCCGCAAATCTAATCAGAGCCGTGGCAAAATCAGTCAATGCATATTCAGTAATTTTAGCAACGGTCTGCAGCTTCAAGTCTACATCCACATCAAAATAAACATTTGCGGTCTCTGTTCTGTCTAAAAGCAGCGTTCCGAAGGTAGCAAAAAACGCATTGCTTCATACAAAAACTTGGTGCAACAGGAAACAAAAATGCGAGCACCTGAATTCGAGTATTCGAATGCAAAAGTAGAACGATCAAATTGCTTTTCCTCATTTTTGGTGCAAGCTGTTTGGTCACTGAATCTTTTCATGCCGCAACCACCAGGTAATAATTTTCATGCAGAATCCAATCGTTTAATCCACGATTCGCGATTCTCTTCAGTAATTGCCATTATCTGTGTAAACTGTAAACATTAAATTACCAAACATGAGAATATACTAATGCAACGGGACTAATACGTAAAACAGTGCACAAACAATGAACCATGAAATTTCACTACAAGACAGACCGCATACGGTAGTGTCAACGGTCAATAATGGAATCTACCGTAGGTACGTAAGTTCAGACTACCGTATGCCTGCTAGGCAAGTGCGGCGGAGTGTTACAAACATTCCGCGCATGCATAACACCAGCAGATTAATCTGAGAATACCGATCCGATTACCTAAAAATCGGTTTTTAGAATAAATTTCAGACATTTTAGGCGTCTTAGAGTCGACGAACTCGAGTAAACATCTCAAGTTCGTCGAATTACATAAACTTGAAAATTGCACCAAAACTTTGGATTTCTAGAATCGGTACAAAGTTATAACCAAACCCAATTCTAAAAATTGTCACAAATAGCGAAATTCTTGGAATTGAGCTAAACTGTCACACTGTGATTGGCTAATCAGGAATGTCACATATGCGTCAGTAAGTTCCACAAATTCCCCTAACTTGTAGGCTTATAAGTCACTGCTCAGCCGAGCCAAAGTCAGACTCTGAAGCTGCCTAGTCGTGTGCACGCTGCTGTTTGTACTGTGTCGACCGCCGAGCAGTGTTGCTGTTTCCGTGCGGCACCTTGATCGTACCCTGCTGCTGCCTACTGTGCCTTTACTATGACAAGCTGTAAGTGTTGGTTTTGTTCTTGTATACGCTAAGACTCCCCCTCGAGCCCACTAAGACACAACGCAATGACTAGCGGACGTGGTACGGAGGGGCCTGTGCCCCGGCCCCACAAATGTAATCGGGTATACCTCTAAACGACCCTACTTGCACGCAATACCCAGTTACACTAATATAGTATGATTTGAGAGAAAATTGTAATGACCGGAGAAGAGAATTAGTTGGGAAAACAAAAAATACGACAAATATGCCTAATTTTCCGCTAGTCTGATAATTTTTTGATAGTTTAAAAATAAAAATTTTATAAAACCGGTAGCTCCTCCCACCCAATTCGCCAGCAGGCAGATCGGGTGATTGCAGGGGATTATTTGGAGGATTTTACACGTTATAGATAGCTCCCAACCCAGCTCCTTCCCACCCAATCTGCCCTGAGATGCGGCCCCTATACTTGAGATGCGGCCCCTATACTACTACCGTCTTCGGACTCAGCGTCAGCCGATTCACTTTTTTCGACTTTCGAGTGACTGAAATGGGTTTACATTATAAAATTATAAAACTAAATTTCTGATTTATAAAATTCAAGTTCATTAATTATTACTTTCAGCCAATTGTTCATAATGAACGTTTTTTAACTACAGTAATCGCAACCTGAACCTACTTTTTTAACTAGGGCTTCGTAATAAAGCCAATAATCTTCCGGAATGATGTCTTCGTGGCACAGCCACATCAAGCCAGTAATCCGGTAATCAAGCCGGAAGCCGTGGTGTAATCCAGTCGGTAAAATATTGAGTCTGGTTGATCTTTCGTGAATCGCAGTTGACGCACTGCTGAACGGAATAACGCCAACGCAGCCGAAATATTTTGTAGCCATGTTGTCTGAAGTCATAGAAGTCACCGAATTTTAGTTTTTCAACCATAAACGGTTGAGTAGGCCTTGCTTTAGTCATGATGTTGTACCAATCATTTGGCACGCTCATAGGCCAACCACGTTTTGCGTTTTTAATGCACGAGTGCATTGAATCATACTCCATCATTGTGTGACCCTGTTCCAAAAAGCTTTTAGTTATGCTCTCGATTGGCAAAGTTCGCGCCGCGTGAAGAAAGCACATAGCGGTGATGCGGTTCCTGTTTTGATCACCGCAGCTGTCTGACCAAAACGACAATTCCTTAACCGTTTCAGGCAGCTGTTGTATGAATCGTAGCAAGCAGTTCGCAATTTCAGTGGCACCACGTTTAGCATCGATTTCTGTCCAATAGTAGGAATGGCCATCATGCGTTTTTTGGTTCCAAACCGTGAAATTGTACGTGGCCAGCTTTCGTCGGTAAAAAATTTGCGATGTTTCTTTGCGAGGCACATAAAGAACTGCTAGCAAATCTCGGAAATGTAGCTCGTTTTAGCCTGTAAAGTAATTAGCCTTAAATGTCACACACACTTCACATAGCATACAGCCAGTGTCAACGCATTAAACTTTTAGTACCAGAAACAGACTAGGATTGCAAACGCGGTGCTAAACTCAAGATTTTATCTTAAAAATTAACCTAGAGTTTTTTATTTCAATATTAGCGAGTTAACGCTATTCCTTGACCACTTTTATAACTTAATGTGACAGTGAAGCAGGCGCTTTTGACTAACTTTTAACTTTTTACTAGCTTTTGACTTTTAACTGTTGTCTACTTTTCTTCTGTTTAATTAACGGAGAAATGGATACGAGCGATCCAATGAAAACGCCGTAACGACTTCAGCGTTTCAAAATGAAGCTTGCCCCTCCATCAAAGTTTAAAATTTAGTCCTGTGCAAAACTACGAATATCCCCAATCAATACCAGCGTTGAAAATCTGCCTAAATCATAAATCATAGAGTAAAACAAATACCTTAGCTAACGGTGATGGTGTAGTCAACACTCAAAACTACTCTGACTTTGAAAGATTTCCTCGAAAAAGCACGTAAGTTGAAGAATATAATAAATAATAAACAATGTAGACAACCAAACAAACCCAGCCGTGAGCAAAATAATTACACGTTATAAGTGACGTAACTAGAAAAAATTTCGGGGGGAATCACTTTTTGTTGTGTCAAAGTGCACTTAATTTTAATTTTAACGCCAAAAACGACACCGCAGGTTTTTTTCAAAAAATGATGCTAATTTTTTGACCAGAGCGGCATCGAAAGTAAAATTGGAGCTATAAACATAGAAAATTACAAAACTGGTGGCCCGACAATTACTTTGCGGCGATTTTTGACATTACGAGTTGCAAATTTACTAAAAATGTCATTTTTGCTACGATAAAACAGCTAAAAGGATACATTAAGCAATGTATCAAGGATTAAATAGTGCACAATGCAACCATGTACACATGCACACGCTTTAATAAAACAAGAAAGCAAGGAACATGCAGCCACAAAGTTGAATGGGTTTGGAGCGGAAGCCCCAAAAAAAATTGGGGAAGTTTTAGATTTTTATGCCAAATTTGGTCAATTGGAGACGTAGCCAAAAAATTTTCCGGCCGGACCATGAAAACCAAACCGTTGTGTAAAATTTCAGTCGAAAAAATGCCAATCATTCCCCGCCCTGGCTGCGCCCCTGCACGTTATAATCAAATTGAGCACTATAGCAATATAACAATAACACCAAACGGAACAGACAATACATATGATGATTAACTGAAGCTGAACACAATAACAACATAACAATTAACAACAACTAACTGAATAAACAGTTGAACTATTGATTCACTGCCAAATGTGCCTTCAGATACATGTTCAATAAATAAAAAAGCAAAAAATTGGACAAGAAATTAGCAACCAAGCAACCCAGCTTTAAACAAATTTATGACACATTATAATCAAATCGAACTCTGTAACAACAGCATTTAAGGGGGTAATGTCGTTTTCGTGGTTTTTGACATTTCAGTGTAATTTTTGCGCCCACAGAACTCAAGCTAAAAACGGACTACGGCTTCGAATCTTTAACCACATTATCTTTCGGAAAATTCCCCACCCGTTTTTTTCCTTTTCTAAAAATAGTTTGTAGAGTCGGTGTTATGGGCGTTTGAAAATTTTAGAGAAAAGTCAAATTACGTGATCTTTGCACGAAAATGACATTTTCTCAACGTAGAAACGACTTATCAACTATATCAGAAAAACGGGTGGGGATATTATGTCAGTGCATAACTGCAAAAAGTTTAGTAGTTGTTGGCTGATCTTGAGTTTCATAACTGCAAAAATTAGTCAAAAAAACCGCTGATGGGGTGTATTCAATTGATAGCAGCAGTAAAATTGCAAAAGATAATCTGCTTTTAAATATAGTTTTTTTAAAGCTAGAAGGTGTAAAAAAATGTAAAAAAGACCGCTCTAGTTTTTGCTGAGGTTAAGTGCAGTTATGGTAGTTTAAAAAAACACCTAAAAACGCAATTACCCCCTTAACAACAAATCTGAATAAACACTCTTAATGATTTACTAAAACCGAACACAATAACAATATAACAATTAACAAGAGTACTAATAACACGAATAAACACATCAACTAATGTTTGCCTGCCAAGCCTACTTTTAAAAATTGAAAAAGCAAAAAATGGACAAAAATGTCACAATTAAGTAACAACCAACCAAACGTAACTATAAAAATAAACTTATGGCACATTCTCAGCTAGTTAAGGTTGTAGTAATAATGTCGAAGTTTTTCTTACTTTGAATTAGATTTTTGTAAAGCTTATTCTATAAATCGACTAGCAGTATTGTAACCAGCAGCAATCTTATGCAAAATTTTCAGCTGCTTTTTTTTCACTGTCGCAAAGTTTATGCATGTTGCCTTACAATTTTCATTGCTGCGTTTATTATAATGTAATTATGTAAGTCTTTTGATAGTGTATAGTCGAATATATATTTAAAGAATCTATCGAAGTTTTCTGGACAGTTTAGCTGTCTGCACTTCGATAAGTGTACCTTAAAACATCAATACAAATTTTGCAGTAATTTCTTAGGGCCTTTTCATAAAAAGATTAAAAATCGAAGATTAAAATAAATCTTTTTATGAAAACGACATTAAAATTCAGTTGCAGCTATGAAGATTAAAAATATTAAAAATTCATTGTTTGATTGCAGCGTGAATTTTTAATCTTGATTTTATGAAAACGTGATTAAACACTTTTAATATTTTTAATATCGCTGATTAATTTTAATATTTTTAATCTTTTTAGGAAAAGGCCCTTAGTTAGTCTAAAAAGTGTCAAATTTTGAGACAAAAGCTTAATTTGAATTTTTGACAAAATTAAAAACAACAGCTTCGCTATTCAGCCGAAAAAAACAGTGTACGTCGACGTTCGCGACTGAATAAAGCCAGTTCATACTTCGTGCCCATCTGTATCCTTAGCCCTCTTTTTTTGTCTCTAAGCAAATACATGACAACCCCCTAGTTGAACGTGTACACAAAGGGTTACCGTTAGGTCCAATTCAAGTTATGACAAAAATAACAAAAAGAACTTGTTTTAGGAAATATGACTATTACAAAAACTACGAATACGAAAATCAAATTAGGCTACTGACTAAAAGCTTAGTTGGATTCCTGCCGCACAATCTTTCTTTTCAATTTTAGCATCTTACTGCATATTCCTTATATCTGCTTTGTGGGGACCGGGCCATACCGTTACGTGAAAGGTTAACACTTAGACAACAAAATTTGTGGATATCTATTATTAGTTGGTCAACGTTTGACGGCTGCTCAGGGTCAAGGTTCTGATTGCTCACTTCCTGAATAAGGCTAGAATAGACACGACTTCACGAACACTTAATCTTACCAATTTTTTGAGAATTTTCTCAGGCATTTGACAGCAAGACCGTTTGTTAGGTTTATCTTGCGCCCAGAACTGGAAATAGGTTGTAGTATCCCCAACTTCGCCAAAGCTGCAAGATATTTGGATGCAGCACAAACGGGTCGTTTGTTGTTGCTGTACCGTACTCGATCAAATTCGTCAGACGTTAAATTAATACCACCCACAAACTCCGTTTAGCATTGGTCCAATTACAATGGAGGGACGCGAGGGACCGATTGAATCTGCCAAATTATTGACCCACAGGCCTAGCTGAAGCGTTAACATCTCGTTAAACCCAATATCATGGGCAAGCGACGTTTAGTTGCATCCTCCACAACCTCTGTCGTAATTGTTATGCATTTCCTAATTTTGACAAGATCTAAAAATTACAAAAAACAATAGTATCTATGAAATTGAATTATGTGCTGCATGTCACAAGTTTAGCGAAAATATTCGTATCGTGAGCCCGCAGTGGGTCTCCCTGGGTGACGCACAGCTCAAATTTACCGACCCATACTGAACCCATACAATAAGAGGCGTATATTTCTACTTTTCAATACCTTATTCATAAGTATTCCCTATCATAAGTATTCCTGAAATGTTATGAACTACATTTCGTACTTCTACCTAGTGAGAACAGAGCTTGTAAACAATACTGGTGCACTTTTCTTTAAGATTCGTTTGCGTCCCCGAATGGTTCTTTGCTGATCAGTAAAAAGTGAAACGTTGCATAGCAGTTCGGATATGTATGGTATGGGCAACAGAAGACATAGTTCCACCCATAATATCCCGGTTTACTCTAAAAAAATAGGCAAAAATCAAAACTAGTAAGAATATACAAGAAATAATGTTACGCTTACACTGCAAATTCATGACTTGGGTAACACATCTATCCACAATGGCCGTCTGTTGCAACTAAAAATCTAACTAAATCGTATATACGTAAGCGTATATATTTGTATATACGAATGAATATGCAAATCACCTTTAGAAGCTATTTTGACTGCTGTAGAACTCATGGGACTCATAGAAACAGTGACGTGCGTGCCGATTCAAAGCAATATCAATGCAATAGCTCCTGTCGCTGCAGGTGATTTGGCTATAGCCAATTTCGCTATCGCCTCAACGTCAACGGTCCCTGCGATATGGACGGTATAAAAGAGCGATCGCCGCCGATTATTCGTCGCAGCTATTGCTGTGGCTATTGCCGCATATTGGACGAAAATCAGGGAAAATGGACCTATCACCAAAATCGCCAGTTTTGGGGGTATTCAGTTGGTGATACTTGAAAATGTACACAATGGAGGTCTTGTTTGTCATTTTGATTTCAGCAATTCCTTTTTTCTTGTAGGGCTGCACCAATAACGTGACGTTTGGCGACAGTAACGTTGGCTATTATGAGACTGTAGCAGGAGGGGCCGGAGCGGTAACTATTAGCGTTAATCGTTAATTGATTATATTATCATTTATTAAATATATTTGTTTATTTATCATCTTCACCTGCCTTTCGGGCCTTTGGAGAAGAATAAAGTATAGTAATGTACCAAAACTGAAGTCCTACATATGAATGATGTGCGAATTGTTTTTTAGAGTACTGCGAGAAAAGTGTCAGAGGTGTCCATGTAAATAAAAATACTCCGTGCTATAGACCAGTCGATTTCGTTTAAAGTGGCCACTGAAATCTAGAAGTGGACTTTCTCCAGCTTAAAGGGGGGGGCTACTCAGGTTAAAAATCAAAGTTCTCCAATTTTGCTTATTTTCACATATGTTACTCCCCCAAGGCACCCCAACGTCAGATAAGAACAATTGAGCTTGAAGGTGCACTTTTGATTCATTGCGTTTGTCAGTGTATTAACATAGGCAAAGGTACACAAAAAAGCCTAAAAGTAGACCTTAGTTGGACAGTTCCAACACGAACCACATTAAGCCAATCAGGCTGAAACTTGGCACAGTAGCAGCTCACATGTATGCGCAAAATCGTATGGTCCGGATTTTTGATATGTATTTTCAATTCTAAAATCGAGAGCGAAATGTGAAAAAATGGCCGTTTTTGGGCCCGCCAAAATTGAGTGATCTTACATTTGGCGTCAATGCTCAAGCCATGGGCAAAAATTAAAAAAATGGATCATAGAGGTTGAGATATGACATTAGGCTATCGAATCATGTGAAAATCAGCTTCGACAGTATTAACTAAAATTTCGAGTAAAGGAACGGTTTGTGAGCACAAAAAACTTTTTTTGCGCCTATGATTTACACGTAAAATTGAATTTTTGGGAGCCCCTAGTAAAAAATTGGCGAAAGCTTTGGTTCCAGTTTGTTACATCTGCGATGCGCCTTCCCTGGGGCTACATTGTGTGCAAATTTGAAGCGAATCGGAGAACATAAAATTTTCACTTATACAGGTAGCCCCCCCTTAATTGAGCAGACGTACAGTGAATATAGGAAAACTTACTGATGTTTTGACGTAGTTTTATTTTAATGTACAATCTAGTTCGTTCAACGGTCAATTATGCCAATTATTAACATGCTTGCATTCTGATTTTATAAAGCTCACATGATTAGGATCGATTCATGCATACGGCCGTATGTCCGATCAGCCGGCTTAAGGGGGTGGCTACCCAGGTCAAAATTCAAAGTTCTCCAATTTTGCTTATTTTTACATATGTTACTCCCCCAAGGCACCCCAACGTCAGATGAGAACTTAAGCTTGAAGATGCACTGTTGGTTCAGTGCGTTCGTCAGTGTATTTACATAGGGAAAAGTATGCAAAAAAGCGTAAAAGTAGCCCGTAGTTGAACAGTTCTAACACAAAACCACATAAAGCCAATCAGGCTGAAACTTGGCATAGTAGCAGCCCACATGCATGCGCAAAATCGTATGATCCGGATTTTTTATATGTATTTTCAATTGTAAAATCGAGGGCGAAATGTGAAAAAATGGCTGTTTTTTGGGCAAATTTGAGTGATTTTACATTTGGCGTCACTGCTCAGGCCATGGGCGAAAATTTAAAAAGTGGATCATAGAGGTTGAGATATGACATTAGGCTATCGAATCATGTAAAAATCTTGCTTCGTGAGTATTAAAAAAAATTTCGAGTAAAGGAACGCTTTGTGAGCACAAAAAACTTTTTTTGGCGCCTATGATTTACACGTAAAATTTTTTTTGGGAGACCCTAGTAAAAAATTGGCGAAAGCTTTGATTCCAGTTTGTTACATCTGCGATGCGCCTTCCCTGGGGCTACATTGTGTGCAAACTTGAAGCGAATCGCAGAACCTAAAATTTTCACTTATACAGGTAGCCCGCCCCTTAAGGTGGCGCTCTGAGTAACTTCCAATAAGTCAAATTGCTATAATCTTTTGTTTTTTTCGTGATACGAACTTTTTTGCTTAAGTGCAATCAAGATGAACACCAGGCAAGCATTTTTGCAAAGTTTGATGAGTCTCGGAATATTTTAGCAAGTTTTATGACAGCGTCAAAATTGAAATTTTGAAAAATTTGACTAATTTTTGAAATGACGTAGCTCAATGGTGCCTCAACCAAATTTAACATTCTATAGTTTAAATTGAAGACAATTCTCTTGCCGAGGTGCCATTTTTGTTGAATTTTTGTTATTTGCAATAAATTTTTAGTTATTTTAAGTTTTATCAAAAGTGACGTTTTAAAAAGGATATATTGAGCCAAATCATAATAATTACAATTCAAGAAGTTCGGCGCCTCCATATATATCTGCTCTAACAGTCTGCAAAGATTAATCCGGATCGGTTTTCGCAGCTGACAGTAATCTTAAAAAAATATACGCTATAGCCCAATTTCAGAAACCTGAAGTTTGCCTACACATTCGTATTTTCCAAAAAATAGAGCTAATTTTCCTGTGTTAAAATCCGTTGAGAAAAGTTTCAGAAGCCAAAAAGTAGCTAACGAAAACTTAGTTTGAAAAATAGCGTATTTTTGTCAATGTTGGTCAACGTATTTTGGAAAATTTTCTAGAAAGGTTTGACTACACAAACGACTTTTTTTAACAGTTGCAACTTGCAATTAGCTACATAGAACTGCTTCAAAAAGTACCAAAAGCCATATAGAATTTTTTGGTATATCGATTTTAAGATTTTTTCTCATTGAAAAATAGGTTAAAATTTCAAGTTGAACAAAATTTGACATTATATACATCAAATGAAAGCTTATTTAATTTGCAACAACTTTTCTTCTTGAGTTAATTAACGAAAACGTTTGTGAAAAATTTTATCGCCCAAAGTCGGTTATTCAGAGCGCCACCTTAAGAGGGCGCTCCGGAAATCAAGGTATTGGGCCATAACTTTTTTAGCTAACGAATTCAGACCTGTGTCAAGAAGCAAAGTTACTCAGAATGATGTGGGTTTTCATTTGATACCAATATCAAGATATTTGGAAAATTGCCAAATTTCATAGTTTTTACTGGCAAACTGCCAGATGAATGAACATTGAGCAAAAAAGTATTAAAAATTCATCAATGCACATCATTAGACACAAAATAGCAGTCAAGTTTGACACGGCAAGAATGATTTTTAGGTCCATTTTTGCTCGCAAACCGGCTTTCCCCAAAAGCAGTGTTCGATATGGTACATTTTTAACATTATATAAAAAACTGTGTACCATTGCTTAGCTACCTAAACTGTTTTTTACTAGGGTCTTGGGTCCCAAAAATTCTGCAAAGTTTCAGCGCAATCAGATAACGGTACGCAAAGTTGCTGGCTCAAAAAAATTATACTGAGCAGTGCTCACGGTAAATTTCGGCATTCGATATTTTTTTTGCGGCTTCAACCGATTTGGCTAAAATTTGGCTTGAAGATAGCCATCATTGTGCGCAGTTGAACATTCTTTTATTTTTTTAAAATAATGTTCTAGACCATGATACCACTGCTTTTAGTGCACATAGACTGACCTCGAAAATACAAAAATTGCCATTTTAAGAAATTCGCACTATAATCAAAAACAAAAATAGTGTTCAACTAGAGGAGCGCAAGGGCTACATTTTGATATATAAATCATGATTTTAAGACAACCATCCTATTAGTTATCGCTTGCCGAAAATTTACTCACGCGCAGTGCTCTGGCAGTCACGTGACATTATCACGTGATTTAAAACTTTTACACAGGGGTTATTTCATACCATACGAATTACTTATTTAGTAATATTTTAGTTTTATCAACTTTTTGCTGACTTTTGAGACAACTCCTGATTCCCGGAGCGCCCCCTTAATTACGAAATAATCACACCACCATAAAATCAGATTGTGACGTGAAAATTTCGTAATTTTGCTATTTCTGTAAGTATGTATCGACGTTAGGACTAGTGCATCTTTTCAAGCTTGTTTCTAAAAAGTAAGATAAATATAAAATCGGGCAGAAATTTTGGATTTACTTTTTTTAGTTTAGTTCATGTTATTGTAGTGCATAAAAAGCCTGCTGAAACATTGGTCTTCTAGGGTCCTGGTTGGCATGGTCGCAGTTCCGTTCACACGCACATCACCAACACTCGAATTACGGATC
The DNA here is from genome assembly GCA_030248245.1 of Trissonchulus sp. WLG1_4. Classification (NCBI taxonomy): domain Eukaryota; kingdom Metazoa; phylum Nematoda; class Enoplea; order Enoplida; family Ironidae; genus Trissonchulus; species Trissonchulus sp. WLG1_4. The sequence goes on along the minus strand of JASANF010007305.1, from coordinate 66,051 downwards.
CGGAAATCTTGGAGCGACGGTACGGTCGTGGTTTAAGGGGGTAATTGCGTTTTTAGGTGTTTTTTTAAAAAGCCATAGCTCAGCATTTACAGATTCAAATCACAAGTGGTCTTTTGCATTAAGTAGAACAATATCTTTCCTAAATGTATGCCATGCCTTGAAATTTAACCTGTGATTTTCTTTTCAGTATAAGCGACTAGAGAAAGGTCCTTTCCAAAATATTACAATTTTTTACAAAAAGTTTGCGCCACAGCTCTGAATCATACGATTACCTGTTGGGGCTGAAAGTTGGTAAGGTTTTTGACATGTTTAAAATCCCCAGGCATGTCCCCCACTTTTTTAATAACTAGTCAATTTACTGAGAAAATAGCTGAAAAGCAAACGCACCGAAAATTTAAGATATGTTCTTGTAATTAAAACCCTCTAAAAACGTCCACAGGTGAAATTTCGAAAAAGTGAGAGACATGCCTGGGGATTTTGACCTTTACAGTACTGTCCCAAAAATTCATGCTCAGGCGTCACTTATAACTTGAGTACTGGTGGCGCAAAGTTTACATAGAAATCACAAAAACCTCGAAAACGCAACTACCACCTTAAGTGCCCCCAATGTTTGCTTCGCTGATATTGCAGAGGGTAAAAAATAATGATTGGTGGTAAATGACAATTGTTTGGTGGAGTACAGCATTCGTCTGCTAAATCACCGCAATTTTCGCGCTTTTGTATGCAAAAAAGTGGTAGTTTTCAATTTTCTTTGTATTATCGACTGTAGAACTGCATCGTTAATTGTATTGCAGTTAAAATGCAAATGTTTATACCAAAGACTAGCTAACAGAAAATGACGAGATCATAACTATATCAATTATTTTTGTTCTTGCAGATATCCGGTAGTCTTGAAGCAGTTCCGTCGTCGCCCGAATTCCGGTGGCTTGGGTCAGTGGCGCGGCGGGGACGGGGTCATTCGCGAACTTCTCTTTCGACGACCTTTGACCTTGTCTCTGCTCACTGAGCGACGAGTGTTTCAGCCATATGGACTGGAAGGTAGGTAGAGGCAGAGGGATTAAGCAGATTAAAAGGATTTGAGCGGTTAGGCTAGATGGCAAAGCATGACAGGCCCGTTTGGTACTTGGACGATTAATGACAGATTAGTATTGACTCAGTAGTTTAAATGATGGATCTTTAGTCTACAGATTTAGAGATGGGCGGTTCGATTCCGCTTTGATCATTTCGATGCTGTTGCTGTCTAGTAAAGACTTAGAATTTTATCTTTGTTGACACGATAATAGGTCACCTGGCATGTGTTACCTGAAGTTAAATACCTGAGAACAGATTGAACGAAAGTTTGCAGATTCTTAAACCTTAGCGTCTGCAGTTGCTGAGTTAATGAAATTAATATAGCTAATCTAATCCTGTGAATATATTTTAATGGAAAGGCCTGAAAATAAATATTCAGTTCTGATCAGAGATGCACGGGAGCAATGGGCGAGGGGGTGGTCCTGGTTTTGGTGTGATTACCGGCGAAAGCCGGAATAATTTTGCACTTGGTTTTTTACTCATTTTTGGGGCACTTTTTTGGCTGCAGCCGGAAATTTTTTGCGATTTTTCGATTTTGTACTCATTTTTGGTACACTTTTTCGGCAATCAGAGGGGAGGTGAGAGATGAGGGCGGATGGCTGGTTTCTGACGGGGAGGGGGGCCGACCCCCCTGAGGGGGGGGTTGGATACCCTCCCCCTCAATGTACATCTATAGTCCTGATGGCTATCGACCAATCAGATGGACTGAACAAATTTAGTTTTTAAATAAATGTACAGTATAGCTTATAACCATCGGGTATAGTTAGCTATCGTACTCTTTATTTTGCATATTTCAGGTGGCGAACCGGGTACCAAAGGTTTGAATTTACTGAAGTTCAAAAATGGCCGAACAGTAAATGCTGGCAGTAAACTGACAACGCCTGTTGGACCTGGGGTAGGTTTTCATGTTTATTTATGGGCAGGAATTATCCAAAGGCGTTTAACTTGATTGCTGTCTGAAGCCTGGTTCATACTTATTCTTATCCTTGTCCTTATCGTTTTGTCCTCAGGCAATTGCATAAAAATTACCAACAAATTAAGCGACGCGTTTCTGTCAGTTCTTTTCACCAGCCGACCAAATATTGTCTTTGTCCCTGTCCCAATGTTCTTAAGCACAAGTATACCCTGTCTAAAGGGAACTGTATATTTAAAATTTCAGATAAGACGTAGAAATTTTATGTTTTTAACCCTTTAATTCCCAGAGCTGCCATTTGGCACATCACGTGATGAATACCCAATCGGGGGCCATAAAACTTGATTTGTTCATTCTATTCAGCTGAACTGCAAATAGTTTTTTCAGAAAGCTTAGACCTTTATATTTAGTGGCCAAATTTTGAATCTTCTGCCACACAACAAAACCTATGCTTCCATAAGCAATGTGCAAATTTAACTCTTTTTCATCGCAAAAGTAGTATTTTCTTCGTGACCTCATCAAGATTTTGGGTTGCGCCGCCCGCAGTCAACTTTGTATGCATCAGATACAACAAATGTTGTACTCTATTGCTAGCCTTCAATTATGGCAAGCGCACGACTTTTGTGTTAATACACTCTAGGGGGAGGTACATATTATGCCTGAGCGATGGCGCAATTTTTTCACAAGTTCTCAACTTTGAGCGCTTATAACGCAAAAACGGTGCGTCATAGACAATTAATCGACTGACTATGTTTTATGCACCATTCATTTCTCTATCGAATGGTGGTTTCGCGATCTGTCTACGATGCACGTAACTCGAGCAATGATCAAAAAACTAGAAGGTGTCAGAATCAGGCTGCCTGGCGCGAGATGCTCTGGGCATTAAACGGTTAAGTAGTAATAGCAAAAAAACAAGCTAAAAAGTCCATCTTTGGTGGAGCCCGTTTACCTTTTCTGACTTTCGGAGCGAGAAATTGTTGATCTGATAGACAAAAACATGACTTTTTCTGATTGCTGACTCCAGTCTTGATAAATTGAAATGTCTTGTAATAATCCAAAGAAAAATAGAATCCTGAAGTCTTCTGTTCGTATCGTTGCGGGCAGTAAGAAACAGCTGATTTTAGAAATGTGTTGCGTTTTCAAATGTTTTTTATTACGACCGTACGTTTAGGACACCTTGTTATTGCATACGCCTGGGGGCGGAGGATATGGTAAACTGTCCAATCAGAAAACAGAAGCTTGAACTTATTAATGAATTCCATTATCGAACTTATTTTATTATGTTATCTTACCTTATTTATTTATCTTACCTTATTTATTAAGACGTTCACTTATCCTTTATTTTGACAGTTCAATTTTAGCTATTGTTATGGACTATTATCATGTGATTACATAATAGATAATATATTACTATTATATTGTTTTTAAATAAATGCAATTTAACTATTTTGTCGCCAGTTTTGCCGTCGCTTCGTAATTTCGTACTCACCGCGTATGTTCATACACTATACAGCCGGCAAGTTGCGAAATAAGCACGCCACAAGCTACGCTTTATTTTTTATTCGTTGTGTGATTTTACGCTGTTAGAATTAGGAATTAAAAAAACTGAAGAAACTGGCTTTGTCCGTTTGCCCGTATGCCCTACTGAAGTATAAGGATCGATTCATACTTACAGCCGGCAAACTTACGAAATAATCACGCCACAATCTGATTTTATACACTGTTAATGACGTAATTATTTCGTAATTTTGCCGGCTGAACGGACATACTGCTCTCGTTAGGAATCGTGCCTAAATAGATCATCCGTATCTTCGTTTTCATTGGAAGGGCATCTTTTTATCCGCTTGATGGTATCAAGAGTACATAATAGCTTCTCACTCTATATAGAAGAAGAGTGAGACACTCTCCAGCCTGCCTGTGTTCTAGCACAGGCAGATGCGCTGGTCGTTTTCAGGCTGCATGTTGACATTCTATGCAACATGTGACTGGCCAATCAGCGTGTAGATTCCCTGCGTAACACACTTTAGTATATAATCGCTGATGCGTTGATAAGCACTAAGATATGGATAAAAGCTTAATAACTCATTATTTATTCATAGTCTGCTTGCAAAAACATTAAAAAAGGTTTGCAATTACCTCTAGGGATATTTTGGCAAACTTTCAGCGAAATTGATTGAGAAACTTTTGAGATATAAACTTTTCTGAATTTCTTCAAAGTTTCTCAATCAATTTCGCTGAAAGTTTGCGAAAATATCCCCAAAGGTATTTGCAAACATTTTTTAATGTTTTTACAAGCAGACTGTGAATAAATAGTGAGTTATTAACCTTTATCCCTATCCCGTTTTATGATTGGAGCACGTGCACAGGCGTCTGCCAATCAGAGAATAGAAGCTCGCTTCTGATTGGCCAGTCACATGTTGCATAGAATGTCAAGATGTAGCCTGAAAACGACCAGCGCATCTGCCTGTGCTAGAACACAGGCAGGCTGGAGAGTGTCTCACTCTTCTTCTATATAGAGTGAGACGCTATTATGTACTCTTGATGGTATGTATTATAATGTCCTTACAGAAGTGTGAATCTACCCGTACTAGTTTAATCATGTACCTACATATTTTCTACTTTGTCGATTACTCGACGAAGTATGTAGTCATGATTATACCCGATGACGTAAACAGTGGCCAAATGGTTACAAACAAGCCAGTCACAACTCGCTACTTGTTCGCGCTGGAATATATAATTACTGTGACATGCTGAATGTTTGTGCTCGGATTAAGCGTTACTTTTCATGTGACGCTGCTGTGTTTTTTTAGTACCTTTGTATTCCTATTGAGGATAAACATTTTGAAGGCTGTTATAGCTTGACGCTGATAGATTCGTATCGCAAGCGCTTTTGAGTTAAGTAGAAGTATGCATGTATATTGGAATGAAAGCTATGCGATGCATTGAAATTTGACCCTGATTTGCCCCCAGTAGAAGTTAAGGTTTTTTCCGAAATCTTAATTTTACCTGTTGTGCCACAGCACAACAGGTCTTTAATTTTGATTTTGGCGTTATAACACTAAACTGTGCAAGAAATTTGTCTGTATGCATGTGTTACTTCAGCTCAAATAAGTAAGTGCGTGTGTCACCTAGAATTACAGTGTTAAATAAATTACACTGAAAGGCTGGTAGCTCAGCAGAACACAGCTATATATCTGCAGTGCAACGCTATGTTGATGGAATTTGCAGCTTCAAAAAAAGTTATTTAAGGGACGGAATTGAACCATCTGTCCTCAGATTATTAATCCAAAGCGCTACCGTCTGAACCAACCGCTTCCTACAAGTTAATCTCAATAACTGAATGATTTTAGTGGACCAGTGCATCAGACTCAAGCTTTCAGTACCTACTAATAACTCAGCAAACATTGCTACACTAAACTTATTTCAACGTAAAATTCTGAAAATATATAATATATATTAACGAAATGATTCTAGATGAACCAAAATCATAATAAGGCTGTTATATTTTCTTACGCTTGTAATCACAGAGCACTAATTGTAATGTTCACTTTAACGATTATTAGCAAGCCGAAATAGCACAGTTGGGAGTGCGTTAGACTGAAGATCTAAAATGTTCCTGGTTCGATACCGGGTTTCGGTATCTTTTTTAAATTTATTCTACATTTGCAGTTTTTAATGTCTTTTGCCTTATTATTTATTTTCCCAGAAACTAAAATAATTATGCATCTTAAGGATTTAACTTTTCGTTAGTTATTCAAGGCATTTGATGTTGACCTTAGCCTATGAACGCGATGCTTTTTGCAAATTTGATAGCTGCGTTTTATTGATATCATTTTATTTTTTCCTTTGAAAGATACCTGCAGACTAGAAATTGATTTAATAAGCTCCTTAGTCAAAAGACGCAGCTCATGACTTTTGAATTAGAATGGTGTTATGATACTTCATTTTTTGCGTTTGAGAGACTTTTAGATTTTTTTACACAAATTGTTGTAGGATAAAAACACCTTTTTGCATACACATTTTGCTGAAAAAAATTTACGTCAATCTTTTGTAACCAGATATGACCATAACCAAAAAGACTGTATAAGATTGTGTTTTCACTTGTTTGAAATTGGTTACAAGTGGAGCCCCCCCTACCGGTCCTCACGATCCCAAAGTCTCAGAGGTAAGCTCACTTCAAGAATATGGAGGAGGATGAGGTCAAGCGCCTGCTTCGCAATGAGCTCAGATCTTTCAAAAAAGAGTTTATAGAGGAAGGGCAAATCCAAGAGGTTCGCTCACAAATAGCAGCGGTAGCTGAAGTCGCAGATGAAAACGTCACATCTCAACCTAGCGTACCAATTTTTCACGGTCATTTAGATGAGTCATTCTCAGATTGGATTGACAGGTTTGAGCTTATTGCGGACGGGTAGGCTGGTCACCCCAGAAGCGCCTGAAAAAATTACCCGTTTACTTAGATGACACGGCTTTAGAACATTACAAAGAACTGTCTGATGCGGAACGTGGTAATTTCGATCAGCTTAAAATAGAGTTACGGAGAAGACTTACCCGCCCGGAAAATCATCGTTTCAGTAGCTTAAAACTGAAAGGTCGGGTCAAACTTCCGACAGAGTCTGTATCTGACTATTCACGAGCGATAAAAAAATTAAGTCGCGCGGCCTACCCTCCTAACTTAGACGAGAGGTCTAAGGATTTTTTGATGCTTGAAAACTTTGTGTCAGGCTTACCCCTAAACCTGAAAAAGGCAGTGATGCAAAAAGACCCAGACAGTTTCAGTTCTGCAGTGAAACTGGCACAAAAAGAGGAAGCGCAGCTTCAGTATCTAGCCGTGAGCGGTGACCCCCTTGATACCGCAGTTGATAGAAAACTTACTGAGTTGATGTCAGATGTCAGCAAGCTACTGAAACGAGATCAAGATAAGGATAAAGAGGCAATAAACGCAACGTTGGCCAAACCATTTGATTCTAGAGAGAGCAGTAGTGAAGAGAGACTATCGCGTTTAGAACGTCGATTAGATGGACTTTTCAAATCTAACAAGTTTAGAGGGATAGAAAAGCCACAAAAAGAGTTTGATCGGTTCCGAAAAAATGATCGACGCGTTTGCTATGAGTGTGGCGAACCCGGTCACATTAAAGCACAGTGTCGTAAAAAGCATAAAAGAAAGAATTTTTCATCCAAAAGAGAATCAAGACCTCGCCATGTCTCAGCAGTAGAGAAAGACCATGACACCGACTCAGACTCTTCCGCTAGCTTAGACACGAGTGACTATAAGCACCAAGTTTATGAAATGTCACACGAATTGGAAACATTGCGTGGGCATGTACAAAATCTAACAGATAGACTGTTTTCAGACACTATTGGTGCAATCGAAGGGAAGGCTGTAGCGCCAGCTACAGCCATGGATGATGACGAACCCGATGAACAACAGGCAGACTTGTCCCCTTCTAATGACGAACTGGATGAACAACCTAAGAGTTCCCCGGATCAAGATGAACCCGTAACCGCAGTCACAACCGAAACCGACGCAGCTTTAGAAGCCAGCACAAACCACAGCGACTGGTCCATGGAATCGGATCAGTCAAGGGAGCCTACGACTTCCCCAAATCAATTGCAGATATGCGAAGAAGCGGCCAGTCAGACTCCACCAGCAGATGATTCCAAAAATCGATCTGACGCTAGCTCAGTGGGGTCACAGTCAGAGGAGACGGGGACGTCCGAAGCCCGTTTTAAGCTCCAATCAGTTGTTTCATGTCACTACGGTTTACTGTCCTACACAAAGAACTTAGTCTCGTACGTACGGTATTTTACACAATATGCAAATGAACTTGCAGGTGTGTATATAAGGGCCTTGTGCGCTCAGTTTGCAGTTTTTTTCTCTTACCGTTCGGTTTCTTTTCAGGTCGGTGAAGTTTTGTAATACTTACACGCGCCCTGCAGTGCGTATATATGTATTTAATTATATAGTAAGTATTACAAAACTCGCGCCGTGTTACATATTTTACTATTAGTGAATAATGCCAGCTGTCGGGGGCTCTCGACCTCGACGGTCGCGCTCGCGCTCTCGATCCAAAATTGGGCGTCGTAACCGTCGGTTAGCGAGTCGTTCACACTCGTCCCGGCGTCTTTCCAGTGGGAGCCCATCCAGTAGCCCAGAGCGCCAATCCTCAGAGGAAGAGGCTAATCGACGATCACGGTCACCTGACCGTTTGACATCAGCCTCTTCGACGGAAAGGCAACGCTCGCACAGCCCGGTTTCGGTCCGCAGCGGGTCCGCTTCGGCCCACGTGGGACGGTCCCCGTCTGCAGCTGCAAAGGCAGCATCCGTGAGTGCTCTGGGTGCAATTCCACAATTTGTTGGCCGGGATACGCCGCTGCCACCGGTAACCCATCGGTCCCCCCTGGATGCTTTGGTGGGGGCTTCTCCTAAGGATCAACCTACGCTGGTTGTAACGGACTGGGCTAAAACCCGTTGGGAAACTCTTCGACAACAGGTTTTAAAGCCTGATGACAGCTGTTATGCCCAATTAGTCCTGCCAGCGGACGACGGGGTCCAATTTACACCTCCGACAATTGACTCGCAACTTCGACACTTAATGTCGGAGGAGCGCCGTGGTGAAGAAGCACGCCTCCAGGCTGCGCAGTTGGATATAATGACCGCGGCACGGTGTCTAACCGCTTATATGGGAGCAGCAGCGCATCGCGCGGGCAAAACCGAGCGCGCTGTCAAGGCCGGAAGAATGGTAAAGCGAAAAGACAAAATTGCCCGGTTTGACGCAACTCGCTTTACTGAACAAATGGATGCGGCTCTGAAGTGTCTCGGCTCGGCGACACGGCGCCTTTCGTTACGACGGGCAAATAATGCCCTAGGTACCCTGGGAAAAAAGGTGCGCGCCCGTATGTCGGCCAAAGAAGCCTTAGAAGGGGCTAAACCCGGGGCATTATTTGCGCCTGAGGTGTCCAAAATGGCCAAAAACGAGCACGCTCGACGAGATAAACTGGAAGACCAACGTGTGCCCTCCTTTCGACCACAGCACAAAGTAAGTGTAGCCAAGGCAGTTGACGCTATTGAGACACCCGGGTGTACTAAGCAGTTGTTGACAGAACCTGTAGCACTAGGCAAAGTTCACGACAGTTTGCAAGTTATTCATAATGTGCCTAAAATTTGTAATTACAGCAGAATCGCAGCCGACCACAACGAGGAGTTGGGAGCAGTCGTGGATTCCGGTCCGGTCGGGCAAAACGCGGGCGTCAAAGCATACGGACGTCCTACCGCCGACCCGGCCCCACAGAATAACAATGCAATCCAGGCGGACAACTTCAATTCATTAGTAAGTCCCATTTACTCGCTATCACAAATCTCAGCTATATCTTTCGCAGCTGGGGGTACTAACGCTGCAAAATGGACAAAACAGCTCAGTTTGGAAAATTGCTGCTTACCCGGTGGGGGGCAGACTGAGTTATTTTTTTCATCGATGGGCTCAGATCACTACGAATTCACTAATTTTGCAGATAGTGAAAGGCTACTACATAGAGTTTGAAAAACGCCCCCCAGAAAATACTAATAGACTGACCTCATTTAAGACCGTAGACGAGATAGCTACGTTTAGAACTGAGCTAGAGACGCTGATAACGAAAAAAATAGTTGTGGAAACTCTACTGACAAAAGTTAAATTCTTATCCAACATGTTTATAATTCCCAAAAAAACGGGTGACAAACGGGTAATAACCAACTTACGGCCACTTAATGAATACGTGCGCTACCGAAAGTTCAAAATGGAAACGCCTCAGCAAATAAAGTTTCTCATTCAAAAAGGGGACTGGTTTTGCTCCCTAGATATAAAGGATGCGTATCCCCATATCCCAATAGCTAAATCGCACAGGTCCTATCTGGGATTTAGATTTGATGGTAAAATTTACAAGTTTGTGGCGTTACCTTTTGGCCTTTCGTCGGCTCCACGCATTTTTACAAAATTATTAAAAATCCCTATGACAGCACTGCGGAGTGTAGGAATAAGGGGTATTATTTATTTGGATGACCTGTTAATAATGGGCTCGACAAAGGAAGAGTGTTTAGAACATACCATGACATCTGCTAAACTATTGCTTTATCTTGGGTTTTGCATCAATGTGACTAAATCACAATTAGACCCAAGTCAAGTAATCGACTACCTAGGCATTCAATGGGATTCACTCAAAATGACAGTCCGTATTTCACAAGAAAGAATACAGAGGGCGAAACAGAAAATATCAGCAATTTTAAGTTCGCCTACAGTAACACTCCGCTCACTTGCAAGCTTGCTCAGCACTTTCACTAGCTTTTTAATTGTTTACCCGAATGCTCCTTTGTACTACAGGCAACTGCAGCTGTTCACGAACCGTCATCTCCCTGCCCGCAGGACCAATCGCAGCTATGGCAAAACGATACAGTTGACACGGGAGGTCACCCTGGAGCTGAACAAATGGGCTCACTTACTCCACGGTATGTGTGATACACTAATTCCTGAGACGGTAACAGGCTACGTTTTTACCGATGCCTCATCCACAGGATGGGGCGGTTTTTTTGGGGACCAGTCTTGTAGCAAAAAGTGGACTTCTGCTGACATCCATCGGCACATTAACGAAAAAGAATTGTTGGCACTACTGTATTTTATCAAATCTCCTGGCTTTTTACATAGAGCGAAAAACCGCTGCCTACAAATTTGTCTCGATAGCAGCGTTGCAGTCTCATGTCTAAGCAAACGCGGATCCGCACGAGCAGTTTCACTGTCAAAATTAGCAATCCAAGTATGGCAAGTATTACTTAAGCATAACATCAACCCGGTCTTTGCACAGCTGTCCTCTGCGGCTAACCGGGATGCCGACATGTTGTCTCGAACTGGGTCCGCCTCAATTAACTGGTCACTCACGCACAGCACCCGTCAAAAAATTTTTGAAACCTTAGGTTACCCTTCAATAGACCTTTTTGCCAATGAAAAAAATGCTTGTACTAAAAAATTTTTTTCTTGGACTGATAGTAGAAATACGCAAGGGATTGACGCCTTTGCACAGGACTGGAGTAAATACGAGCTGCTGTATGCCTTCCCTCCAGTTACATTAATTCCTAGAGTAGTAAACAAAGCCTTTCAGTGCGCACGCCCTTTAATTTTAGTCTATCCTGACTGGAAATCTCAACCGTGGTATCCTAATATAAAGTCCAACCTGACTAGTACACCCTTATTTTTTCCATTTTCAGAAGCGGTGAAGCAAGACCACCCAGAGGGACAGCCAGTCGAATGCCCGTGGCATTGGCGGATAGCGGCCGCACTGGTTTCGACCAGTTCCTAGCTTCACAAGGCCTCGCGGAAGACACGGTAGGTTTATTGTACAGTTGCAAAAAGCCCGGAACCCATGCTAGATACAATGGCATTTGGGAAGAATGGGTAAACTTCGAGACCAGCAGAAATGAAAATCCGTATGGACCCTGTCATACAGAGATCATAGAATTTTTGCATCATAAATTCAAAAAAGGTCTCGCATGGCGAACGCTAAAGCTGACAGTCTCGGCATTGAGTCATCATTTCGTTGGTACACCCATGCAGGATTGTAGCCGCAACAAACTTATTCAAATGTTTCTAAAAGCCACTTTTTATAAACGTCCGCCGCCACGGAAAGTGTTCCCTGAGTGGCAAGTCAGCCATTTTTGTGACTACTTGACGACTTTGGGGCCATTGAAAGAACTTTCTTTAGAAATTTTGACTAAAAAAACAGCCAGTTTAGTGGCCTTGCTGCTGGCGGGCAGATGTGAAACTTTAGCCAAACTGAGCATGGCTCCTCACTGTTTTAAAGTCCAGACCGATAAAATTATATTGACGCTATCAGATCTACCAAAGGGAGCTCGCCCGTCTAGTCTAGACTTGAAAAATTGCTTTATTTTACATAAAAACAGTGAAATCCAACGCTCGATCCCTACACCCACGTTTTGTACTACATTGATTACTCTAAGCAGTGGCGAACTGGCACAGATAAACTGTTTTTATGTATTCGAGCACCACATTCACCGGCTACGCCAGCCACGATTGCTCGATGGCTCTGCGACATGATTTCAAAAATTGACACCAATGGTCTTACCAATGCGCACACAATGCGTAGTGTGGCCACAACTTACGCATATCGCAACGGAGTATCTTTAACCGCTATTATGCAAGCGGCAACGTGGTCTAACGCTCATACGTTTTTCTTGCATTATAGAATACCAGAAGCTTCAGCTGCCTTTCAAAAATCGCTGTTGACTGGAGCCAAGTGCGTCAATCAATCCTCAGGGGAGGAAGAGGGCAGATCATGAACATCTACAGCTGCTTATGTTTTGACGTTGTCGCCTAAGCTTGAAACTTTGTTTTTTGTTATGCCGTAAGGCACTTTGTTATTGTTTGGAAACATTAAAACTGTGGATGAAGAAAAAATGAAGCTGTCAACCAAGTTATACCCATTGTGCTTCTTGTTTAATTAGAGCTTTCGGGTTTTGGTTGAACTGTTCTTTGTGTAGGACAGTAAACCGTAGTGACATGAAATGTCAGTTTCTGTAAAGAAACTTATTTCAGTCACAAGGTTTACTGTCCTATCTTACCAAACCCGTAAGCACTAATTTTAGCTAAAAAACTGCAAACTGAGCGCACAAGGCCCTTATATACACACCTGCAAGTTCATTTGCATATTGTGTAAAATACCGTACGTACGAGACTAAGTTCTTTGTGTAGGACAGTAAACCTTGTGACTGAAATAAGTTTCTTTACAGAAACTGACATTTCGGTCGTGAAACAGTCATGTTCGTATGTCTCACCATTAGCCTCCTGCGATCATGAAAAAGCCACACTTAGACCCCAAGCAAAACCGCAAAGTTCTTCTGCCGGTGCCGGACCATCTCGGTCTTCGACACCACCGGTGATTATCATATCTTATGATAATAATTACCTATCCCTGTTCAACTCTGATTTACCCCTAGTGATAGGAAACTATTCATTTTCAAGCACAATGCAAGCATATGCCTTCATACTGTTTACCCAAATGGGGAGGACAAACTGCGCCCATCAAGTCATAGACGTTCCCCGGTACCACACGAACGCCCGCGAAATCACGTACTTTTTACGAGGTCGTGCTAAATATTTTGAACTGCCCCCCGCAGCCTGGGTAGACAATCGCGAAAGCATTATTGCCTCTATTTTGGCTCTAAAGCACGAGGTTTATCCAGAATTTAGAAATGCACTAATCGAAACCAGAGGCTATATGCTTGCACATTGCTTCATGGAAGACCTGCATCTTGCGACAGGTCATTCAGAGATTGTCACAGAGCGCTTAGGTCCAACAGTTTGGAAGGGGCGCAATCGATACGGTGAACTTTTAATGCAAATTAGGGACGACGGAGAACCAAGAGACTCACCAGCTTTAGATCTACCCCTTTTAGAGTGGACGCAAAAAGTAGTAATTTCGCCAGAGAGAACGAAAACTGTCATGGTTTTAACCGACCACACAGCTGGACAGTTTCTCTCTGAAATCGAATCCGGGGTCGTGCTCTGCAAAGAAGACTTGTGTTTAAGAGATATACCAGCTATGCTTTACGGATTCAGATTAAGTGATTATCGCGTACTGATAATTCAGTTGGGGATGGCTAGCATCAACTTTGCAGATGACGAAATAGAACGGCAGTTTCAAGAAAACATTGAACTGCTAGACCAAAGTTTGTCCATTTGGTACCACCGATTCCCCAATTTAAATCTCCCGCAAGATTCTTTTGTAATTGGGTCCAGCGCAAATGTCAGTTTTACAACGTTGGATTCATGAATTTTGCAGACTCGAGCAAAAACCCGTTTCAGTCAGACGACGGGAGATTTCTCTCAGGGTTCTACTTAGATAGCCAATTCGGACATACTGTCTCAGGAACCCTAGCACTGTATGAGTTTTGGGCTTCTCACGTGCCCCTGCTCATTAAGTGCAAGCGGTATGCTTGTCGTGAACCATTCAGGCAGGTGGCACAGAGAATAATTCCAGCCTTGACAAGAATCGACAGAATGGGCTCTGTGCAATCAGTTTTGCAGCCGGTCAAACCTATCACAGCCAGCACAAACTCCCTTGTTCAAAACGAAGGGTCAACCGGGTACCAGGCATCGACAAATATATAATTTATATATATAATATAAATATAAACTGGAATATATAATTACTGTGACATGCTGAATGTTTGTGCTCGGATTAAGCGTTACTTTTCATGTGAAGCTGCTGTGCTTTTAGTACCATTGTATTCCTATTGAGGATAAACATTTTGAAGGCTATTATAGCTTGACGCTGATAGATTCGTATCGCAAGCGCTTTTGAGTTAAAGTAGAAGTATACAGGTATGAATGAAAGCTATGCGATGCATTGAAATTTGACCCTGATTTGCCCCCAGTAGAATTTAAGGTTTTTTCCGAAATCTTAATTTTTCCTGTTGTGCCACAGCACAACAGGTCTTTAATTTTGATTTTGGCGTTATAACACTAAACTGTGCAAGAAATTTGTCTGTATGCATGTGTTACTTCAGCTCAAATGAGTAAGTGCGTGTGTCTTCTAGAATTACAGTGTTAAATAAATTACACTGAAAGGCTGGTAGCTCAGCAGAACACAGCTATATATCTGCAGTGCAACGCTGTGTTGATGGAATTTGCAGCTTCAAAAAAAGTTATTTAAGGGACGGAATTGAACCATCTGTCCTCAGATTATTAATCCAAAGCGCTACCGTCTGAACCAACCGCTTCCTACAAGTTAATCTCAATAACTGAATGATTTTAGTGGACCAGTGCATCAGACTCAAGCTTTCAGTACCTACTAATAACTCAGCAAACATTGCTACACTAAACTTATTTCAACGTAAAATTCTGAAAATATATAATATATATTAACGAAATGATTCTAGATGAACCAAAATCATAATAAGGCTGTTATATTTTCTTATGCTTGTAATCACAGAGCACTAATTGTAATGTTCACTTTAACGATTATTAGCAAGCCGAAATAGCACAGTTGGGAGTGCGTTAGACTGAAGATCTAAAGGTTCCTGGTTCGATACCGGGTTTCGGTATCTTTTTTAAATTTATTCTACATTTGCAGTTTTTAATGTCTTTTGCCTTATTATTTATTTTCCCAGAAACTAAAAATAATTATGCATCTTAAGGATTTAACTTTTCGTTAGTTATTCAAGGCATTTGATGTTGGCCTTAGCCTATGAACGCGATGCTTTTTGCAAATTTGATAGCTGCGTTTTATTGATATCATTTTATTTTTTCCTTTGAAAGATACCTGCAGACTAGAAATTGATTTAATAAGCTCCTTAGTCAAAAGACGCAGCTCATGACTTTTGAATTAGAATGGTGTTATGATACTTCATTTTTTGCGTTTGAGAGACTTTTAGATTTTTTTTACACAAATTGTAGGATAAAAACACCTTTTTGCATACACATTTTGCTGAAAAAAATTTACGTCAATCTTTTCCATACACAGTTTGAAGTAAAATAATTGCTGCACAACAGGTTTTAGCTGACCCACTGGTCAGCTTACTTGAAAGTGTTGCTTAATACTTACTGAAGGTTTGCCGCAGATTGGGCTTGTTTTACAAAAAGTTTGTGCCACAATTTTGAGTTAGAAGTTTACGTGGTGGAGCTTGAAAATTGGACCATTTCTGTCACGTCTCAAATTCACCGAAGTTTCTAGCGTGAACTTCAAGCAGCGAAATAGTATTTTCCAAATCCTCTAAAAATTCCTGTATATGTATGTAAAACGCTAGAGGACGTCCCAAATGTAATCGAACTTGATCCGTTTGCGTCGACGTCGAGAATGCTAACCACTAAACCACAGCTCTTAAGTTTCGTTTTCTTTATTTCACATTTGCACTAGTCTCCCACCTTCAAACATCGTTGCTAGCCTGCAACGATACTCGGTCGATACTGTTGTTTCTGGGGTGCACCCGATTCCTTATGGGCTGAGCATATTAACACGCAGGTGAGGCCTCCAAGCTTACTTCAGTCATGCAACAGCAACACTCTCAGAGTTATCTGACCGACCCGCAACCACAGGGTTCCACGACCATCCCAAAACGAATCACAACCAAATCCGAGAGTTTTAACCGGCTCACTCATAACAGAATCTGAGGGTTGTTAACCGGATCACCTTTAACCCAAGAACCATATAGGCATAAGTATGTAGGTACACAGCACAAGTTCAATCATGCTGCACACCGTACGAGTATCGCAGGGTTGAAGTTTCATCTTTCACCCAGAGAAAGAGACTCTTCTTAACCCACATCCGAAGACGGTTGTCTTGTCACGGTCGTCTCAGGTTATCCTAAGAACACTCATCCGTAACCTACTAACCCTAACCCTTATCCTATCGTCCTGTCACGGTCGCCAGAATGTTGAACGTAAGAACAAGAAGCAGCCCCATTTTAGAATTGAAATAACAAATGGAAACACCGGGTATTGAACCCGGGCCGCTTCCTTGGACGTCGAGATTGCTAACCACTACACCACAGTCCATAAAGGAAATGTCTAGGCCTTGGGATTAGAACCTCATTATTAGGGTGATTCGTTTCGTATGTAACATACTTACTACCGTGTGTCCGTTCTGTCGGCGAACTAAAAAACGTAATCACGCCAGACGTTGATCTTTATTATGGGCTTTCTGATCACTATTAATGGCCTGACTTTTTCGTACTTTTGCCGGTTGAACGGACATATGGATGGAAGCATGAATCGACCCTTATAGTGCCAAAAATTCATGCTGAAGTCTGACTTGTATGCTGAGCTCTGTGTGTGTAGAAAGTTTGGATAGAAATCGCAAAAATCTCAAAACGCAACTACCACCGCAACAGTACGAAATCTATACTGTGCTCTTGCTATTGTGCCCCTGACAGTTACTAAAGCCTGACGGTTTTAAGGCTTTTGGTAGCTTACAAGCACGGATATCGACAATAATTATGAACTTAGACCTAGCAAGCTGTCAGGAAATGATGCAGCAGAGACTAGCTCGAAACCTAATCCCTACAAAGGTTAGACAAACCTGTGATCCCTGGATGTCAGCATATTCTAACTTGCGATTGGCGATGGTTATTAGACTAATTTTGACGGAATGAGGAATATTTCTTGTCAAAATCGTTAGGTGGTGATGCTGTCCCATAATCCAGCATGAGGTATCCAATCCTAAATAGTTGGATTTGCGAAATTGCTTAGAACAAGAGACGACGTCACCTTTATGCCTGACCGGGGGCTGTGGTAAATGTGTGTAGCCGTAACGGTCTTGCACTTGACGAAACCTTGAGGTCAATTCACACGAGGGTGCATTTCGCTCCATGGCGCCCGCTCATGCGCCCTGCTGTGAAATGTCCTTCGTACCCGAATTTCTTTGAAGGGCCGAGCGGTGGTGTATCTAGCTATTGTATTTTGCAAAAAAATGGCGTATCTCGCTATTGCGGAACAAATGGTACAATTACAGTTAAATACATAGCTAATATTGTACCAAGAGTACATAATAGTGTCTCACTCACTACATATTAAAGAAGAGTGAAACACTCTCCTTCTTGCCTGTGTTCTAACACAGGCAGATGCGCTGGTCGTTCTCAGGCTACATCTTGACGTTTTGTGCAACATGTGGCTGGCCAATCAGAAGCAAGCTCGTTTTCTGCTTCGCCGGACTCCTGTGCACGTGCTCCAATCAGCACGCCGGCGGTCTCACGTGCTCCAATCAGCATCAGACAGACATGTCTTCTGTGGTTGCTATGGTTACTTGACTGCTGCTCGGAACACGCGTCTGGCCAATCAGAAGCGGAGCTCGCTTCTGATTGGCCAGCCACATGTTGCACAAAACGTCAACATGTAGCCTGAAAACGACCAGCGCATCTGCCTGCGCTAGAACACAGGCTGGATGGAGAGTGTCTCATTCTTATTCAATATATTGTGGGACGCTATTATGTACTCTTGATTGTACATATATACTTGTCACATGGCCTCTGTGTAATTAACCGTGCTACAAATCTCTGATACGTGCTACTCTTCTAATCACTTAACTCCCAAGAGTGCACTAAGAGATTTGTTGCACTCTCTGAATACACGATAAGCATTGGCGAATTCGACGCAGCGTGCACTCAAGGATTTGTCGCACGCTTGCTAGAAGTAAGAAAGAACCTTAAAAAGAACGGAGAGAATCGAACCATTGCGCAACAAATCATCAAGATTCTTAGTCATCCATCGTAACCACTCGACCACGGCTGCTTCAGAATTAGTTAGTTAAAACCCAAGTTGTGATAAAATTAATGTGCGTACAGTGTGAAGGGCTGTTGTAGTCTCCATTCAGTTACATATGTAGGCTTGCTCATACACACCAGTTACTTAGCTGTTCCGTATCAATAATAATGTCATTTAATAATTATTCTGCGCAGTAACTTCTAACTCGAACTTCTAACTCAATGCTGTCATTCAAACATTTGCCATCCATGGTAGCGTAGCCGAGTGGTCAACGGCCCTGACTCCGGATCTGGCAGTCTGATGTGCGTGGGTTCGAATCCTACCGCTACCGTACTTTTTGTTTTTCACCGGTGTTAAGGCCATGTGACAAGTCTGTTGTAGCATGGCTAGCACTGACACTCAGATATTAGTATGCAACTCTGCTTGGAAAGCCCTCGTGCAAAGCATTCGTGCGCTGCGCGCACTCGTGCTTTCCACTCGGAGCTTTCCAGCGCATCGTGCATACAAATATCTGAGTGCACTCGCAGCCATGCTACAACCCTTACTTATGCTATGGAATATGGATGTTTGTGTTTTAATCGTTAATACTTTCACTGATGACAGTTGCTGACCCGATGCAACAGTCATAAATGTTGTTCCATAGGTGCGATCCGTGAGTGCTTGAGATTAATTTTTAATCCGCCGTACTTAGCTAGTGTCGAACTTTTAGCAGCTGCCGCTGAGATGGCAAGGCGCAGAAGTAAGCTTTTGTTCAAATCAACAGTTTCTTGTATGTAATTAATAAATTGTGACTGTTTGGTGTTCTATCATAGGACGTGAGCAGTGCTCCACTGAATTTTCTAGTCCTGTCGCCTGCAGACCCGTATCCTATCGTTTTCAGGCACCCCTACAGTTATAAGTTATATGTCCACAACATTACAGTTTAAAGCTTAAATTTTCTAGTCCTGTCGCCTGCAGACCCGTATCCTATCGTTTTCAGGCACCCCTACAGTTATATGTCCACAACATTACAGTTTAAAGCTTAAATTTCCATATATAGTTTGAGGCTCGTGTGTGCAATTACCCATACTGAAGAGACAGTGTTTGATTTTCCTGCGCGTTTTGTTCAGACCTAAACTGTCAACTGCAGAATCTTTCATTTGATTTGACGTTACCCAATCTTTCTAGTGCGAGTCGGATATCCCCACCTTGGAAGTGTGCTGCACAATTTACTCTCAACTAATATTTGCTTGTTGCTTTTACTGATAAACTAACATTAATATATACTTAACTAATACTTATTAGTTTATTTATATATTATCACTTGATATTTTACTGTTGGCTCACTGTTTTATACTTTTTTGACTCCGCCAACGCTCTTGGTGCGACTGTGCTTGTTATGGTGCACTCCGAAGTATACCCATCCTGGTTTTTTTGTGGATCACAGGATTTTGGTAAGCTTACTACCTAAATAATGCTTTATAGCAAGAGCACATAACGATGGTCGATTTGGTTTGTATGTTTGTTCTACATAGAAAGACCGCGTTGTGTACCTACTCTTGTACTTTTGTATTAACGTGTGTTGTCTCGGAGCCCATTCCTATGCCGGATTAAATGAACTGGACTAATTTTAGTCCGGGGTTTAGGAACATCAAAGGGGACTTAACGGACTAAACGATTTAAAATAATTCAGAGGCATAATTTTATTCCGATCCGAACCCATTCCTACACTAGCCCTTGGACGAAACGGAATTAGCACGCTCAACATTAGCATGCATACATACTTGAGTCCTTTTAGTCTGACTAAAGAGCGGCGCACTAAAAGTGAGTTTTGGAGCCGAAGACGGAGGTTCTGGAATGGCATTTTTAAGCATAATTTTTAAGCGGTTTATTCCGAATAAATTAACCCTTTAATCCGGTAAAGGAATGGGCCCAATGGGCCCTCAGTTTTCGGTAGAGAAATACGAAATAACAAAAAGAATTAAGCCAGTTTCATTGGTGTGTTGCTTTTAGGGTTTCAACTTTATGTCCTAATTTTCTAAAACAAATAAACGTGTAGTCTCGTTTAATTTTACGTACTTTTGTTAGGGCTACGGCCTACGTATGTATGTATGCACCACGAGTCACCAAGAGTGAGTATTATCAATATTGTTGGCATAACAGTGAGTTTATTCTTTAATTTCTTAAATCGATTTGAATGTTTGGGTATTGTTTTTACTTTTAATCAATATTCAGAAAGAAAACGGATAATTTAAACCTAAAAATTTCGTATCCTACTTTTTTTATTTTTATTTACTGATTTTATTAATTTTTAATATAGCCACCGTATTACATACTTCCTGCTTATTCGCAGCAAAGAATTTGGTCAGAACACTGTTGAAGTCAAGTTCATCTGTATAAATGCTCATTGTTTCAAAGTGTGGCAGTTAAGGGATTTGGATTCCTACTTAATAAAATGAAAGCATAAGTTATGTTGTATTTTTAATCAAGATATACATTAAAACTTTTTCCATCATGTAAAGTTTTAAAGCATATGTACTTCTAAAACAATGCTGTGAAAAAATATTCAAAAACGCTCAAGTTCAGCCAGGTTGTGTAGTTACAAGTGGTGACTCACCGGAAACGCATGAACTATATCTGGTCAAAACGTATATAAACCTAACCCTAAGCCTAAGCCTATGCACAATTCTGGGAGGAGCACATAAACCTATATGATTTACACTAAAGCTTTGTAATAAGAAACAACTTGCAAAGATTTAGATAACAATTTCTGTCGCCATACTAAGCTGAAAACGCTGTTTACCAAGACACCTAGCTGGCTACAGTAATCGCTACTAAACCCCAATTATTGCGTACTGTAAGGCGTTTAGACTGTGGGTTAGATAACCTATCAGATAAGGTCTTCTTGCGGTTTTATGATTGGCTAATTTTTTGTGTTTTTTGTCTTTTACTTACTTGTTTTTTCAGTATATTTCACTGTTTTTAATTTCAACTTGATAGAGCTTTCTACTTTCTACGCGTTTACAAGTACCGAAGTTAACAACAGTTTATTTTTGACCTATTTGTACAACAGTATTTGTTTTTACCGATGACATTTCTACAGTGTCGCTTTTAACTTTGACAGATTTGTTTGACAGTGTTTTGTTCAAAGTCAATTAATTTTACAGTTTTATGGCTAAGCTTCAAGAGTTTTAAGGATTAAAAGCTCACTTAGTTGAGGATTAGCTAAATTTACAGTAACGAGGATTGTAATTTTAGGCTTAACACTGGTGACAGTAAGTGATTAA
The DNA here is from genome assembly GCA_030248245.1 of Trissonchulus sp. WLG1_4. NCBI lineage: Eukaryota > Metazoa > Nematoda > Enoplea > Enoplida > Ironidae > Trissonchulus > Trissonchulus sp. WLG1_4. Next base: position 44,560 of record JASANF010007305.1, on the reverse strand, counting down.
TCCTAAAAGCAGCTTCCTAATCTCATGTTAGGCTCTTAATCTCGTAGTTTTCTAGTCAAAATTTTGAGAATGTCTAATTAATAGCTACTGAATTTGTGTCCGTAAGCTATATTGTGCATAGCCGGTTTACACGTTCCACTACGGACAAGTGAAAAAGCATTGTTTCAAATGACAAATGACACTGGCTAGAACTACTTCTAAACGATCAATTAATTGTTGAAGCAGCAGATACCTGTTTAGTTGAAATAATTTGTAAAAAATGAAATTATGTTGAACCGTATGGACTTTACTTTCGGACGTTTCTGTCGCAGGAACCCACAAATGATTTTATAACCAAAATTAGACCAACAAAACGTATGAAACTTCAAGCTGAGTTAGAATAAGCTTTAACTAATAATATTTAAATACTTGTATTTTATATTTTTTGTTAAACGGTACAAAATAAAGTATGGAAGTAGCTTAATTTGTTTTTATTATTCATCTATATTGTCAGCAATATTTTTCTGTTTGACAAAAGTTATTTTTTTTCGAAAATTTCCAAACTAGGTGTAGTAATTGTCACGATAATTACCGAAAGAAATTACTAATATGTAACTAGCATTTTACCCGATTGGTGTTGACAGGTTTCTTCAAACTAACTACGTATGTAATTGTGTAAGAAAACTTTGATTCATAAATAATTTTACCCTACAAATTATCTTGTTGTATACGTATATCCATTATATGGTATAACAGCTACATATGTACTTGTACACTTGTATTGAGTTATTATTATTAGAAATATATCTATTTTAGTATTTTTGTGTGCGACACTTAGTGCTTACTGCGTAGACGCAGTGAGAAAGTGAAAGACAGAGACGCACATTGAAATAGGGCAGAATATTATAGTGTGTTGTGTTACGTATATGTATGTCCGAAAGTTTAGATAGTTAGATGCCCCTAAGAACGAAAATACAATAATCTGAATCACTTACTTAATAACAATTTTATCGATAATATATAATTGATTATTGACTTTCTGCAGTCAATATTATCGATCTGTAGTGTCTGTAGTGGAGCGGAGAAAAATTGTATTTTTTGTTTTTGTTATTCAACTTTTATGCAGGTCTAGTTGCCACCGGGTTTCGGACCCGATAACCTTAAGTAGGAAGTGCGAATAGACCGTGAAAAAGTTCTAACGGCGTCGCTTGCATACAGTATAGGGTATGTGGCGACGTATATTCAAGAACAATTTTTGAGTACAGAGTACATAGGTAAACCCCAACGTAATTATTGTTTTGCTAAATAATGATGTGTTGCTGCCATGAAAATAAAAGTAGGTATTTTAAATGAACTGAAGTGTGACCAAAAAATGCTGGACGCTGAAACAAAACCATACGCGTGAGTTTATTACAAAAAGAACGAATTACAAGCATCAAGAGTACAGTGAGTATATCTGTAGTCATTAGTCACTAAAATTACGTCACATATTTGTACTCAGGGTTCACGAAATTTTTGTTCAGACTTTAGTTAATCAGTTAAATTCATTCATCCACAATTTTTAAAAGTGAGCTAACAAAATTGTTAGTGGCAACTAACTAATGTGAGCAACTGGAATCAGCAGCATCCATTTCCGATTGTGATTCTGATCATATGAAGATGTTAAAATTAAGTATCATGATAGCTAGCTATTATATATATTTTTTATTTATAGTCTTGTTTTAGACAGCTTTTTTTTGATTTCTAGTGTAAAGCTTACTTATGACGTCAATTAATAATAAAGGGGTTTGCCTTACTAACATGAATTCAGAAAGTAGATATACATGATGATCAATGAATTTAGATATTCCAAAAAGAAATAGAATATATAGGTTGTGCTAAATCGAAGAATTTGAAAAATTTAAGTCACTCCTCTGTAGCTTTAAGGATTTGAAACTGATCCCGAAACATTTATTTTTCGTTAGCTTTTAAAGCGTCATTTCAACATAGAAACAAGAAATACAAATTCACTTTCCACAACCACTGTATTTTGATTGCCTATATTTTTATCTTACGTAATGTTTTCGTATTTTTATTAATTTCTGTGAAATCGTTTTCACGGTTGGAATGACACGAGATTGGAAGACATTTTTATGACATTTTAATTCTTTGCATTTAATTTAATCTTTTAATTAAAATTTTATTAAGTATACTGTCTTTTAAGCAAACAGTATGGAAAGAAAATTTAGTGTGAAACTTAAGCTATTAAGATTTTAAGATGTCAGATGCTTTTGACCGTTCTGACTAAAGCTGTAATTAGAATCCAATTAATTTAAAATAACAGTTTTTATACATGAAAAGATCATGTAAACAGGTCGTGTACATGATACAAATGGAAGACTGCGTACTGTAAGAAAAAGTATTCATAATTATGATAATAATTATATGTATATACCGTCGAGGTTTTTTATACTTCATGCTTTAATTCCTGTCAGATACGTATGTGTTCAGATAATAGTCTGAAATATATGTGCAAAAGTGAAAACTGAAAACTGCCATTTCGTTTGCGAATATATAGATTAAGATAATCTTTCATCATCATGCATACAAAAATTAAGTATTCATTTTTGTTTCCATATTATTTACAGTGAAAACCAGCACTCTAACATAAACAATATAAAAGAAATGGCTCCCATGAAAAGCAGGGTGGTCCTGTTCTTGAACTTGAGACATGTCCTTATTTTATGATTTCAGAAGGGATCCCTTCCAATGAAGAAGGCAAACTATTTACAGCATTGGCATGGCCAATTATACATATGTATATATGGCTTTACGTAGGTTTGAATTTCACAAAATTACAGTTAGCTGTGTACCGCTTTAAAAACATTCTGTCTCATTCTTAACTTATTTATTCTCAAGAATATTAAGCTTTTTTACACTCCTTTACACTAAATGAAGTTATGCACCCAAATGTCTGCGTACTTTACATACTTACTAAATAAGTCGTTACTCGTTACATTACGTAATACAACAAACGGGTTATCAATCTTATAATCGTGAGAGTTTTGGCCCATCGTAGGTTCTCATGTCAAACGAAATTTAGTTTTCGTGGTTTGATGCGAGTTTGTGAATTATTTTACTAATTTCTGAGTCATACTGTCAGATTTTATCGCTACTTCAAGAACAGGTAGGTCCTGTCAATAGGGGACAATCAAGCGTTAATTGATGTTTAAGCTAAAAGTAGGTAACTGTGTTTGAGTGTTAAATCAGTTGACAATATTGTAATTATTTGATTACACCAACTATGTTCGAATTATTACCATTTTACAACAATGATAAAAGGTAAGAATTGAAACACCTTTAGATTGTTTCGGACCAGTTACTTGCTGGTGGATTATGTAATTTAGAGTGTAATGAAATCAGCTGCTTTGATAATAAGTTGCGCCAATATACGCACGTGCGTATTGAGAAATATATATATACGTATACGTAAACATCTGAACGTGTACCTTTAAGTATATTAGAATTTTTTAGGTTCATACGTACATACATACTCACTAAATGACTACATAAATTCAGCTTTACAGTTCGGATCATATTATCCTTAAAATATAAGGCCCAAATTTGCCAATTATGGTTTTTTACTAAATTTACCAACAATTGTCATTGAATAATTAAAGCTCCATAAAAACTGCGTAAATGCTAAATTTAAGTAGGTTTTATGAAGTTTAATAATCAGTAGTATTTGGATTAGCCTACGGACCACACCTGTTCCATGAGTCATGAGTTGTGGCCCAAAATAGAGTTCTATGACCAAAACTAGGGCAGTGTCTAACTCTTCCTAATGTTACCAAAATGGTCAGTAGTTTAACAACTGCTACATGCAGTAGCTGTACAGGTACGTAATGTATATCACCATTCACCAGCAGTTGTACTGTTGATGCAGCATGCTATATATTCTTGATGCTTTACATACAATTGAACCACAAATAAATTTGAAATGTTTCCGTTAGCTACTTAGTTAGTTCAATGGTCTAATTAATACCTAATATGTAGTATTCTACATAGTGAGAAGGCCTTATGTAATTTCTTTAGCCGATTTAACCCTGTACTGGTCCAATTTTGAAAAAGCTGTAGAAAACTTTTTTGCGCTTGTTTCTGATTTAACATTGCTGTGATAAATACATTTCTTAGTTGCTACTAAATCGCTGCTAAAATTATCAGTTATTTAGTGTCAGTACCAGATCTTCGTTACGTTGTGTACCTGCGTGCAACATTTTTTCTGGATTGGTTTATTCAAACTACATATGTATGTATATTATATACATACGAACACGGTTAAAACTAAACTTAACACTGATTTGTATGTACTCTTGAGCCTTGTTACCAGGAAACATTCAATATCAAGAGTCACCGGAACGTTCCCATTATGTACTCTTGCCAAATGCCAAATTTATGCCACTATTATGTACTGTTGGTTCAAGCAAACATCCGTCAAAACTCAGAACAGACGATTAAGCCGTTCAATTCAGGGCTCTTATTCTTGAATTTGACTCCATAGGAGGGCTGTAAAACTTGTAGAGCTTAAAGTGCCATACCAAATCAATATTTTCCAAAGGTAATTTGATATCAATCAGTCTCTGATAATGCCCTGCCAGGTGGACTAGGCTGTCAGACTCTCTAGAACCCATTTGCACTGTCAAACTTGGCTTGACAACAATCGAAGGGTTTTTCTAGTATTACACTTTTAGAGAAGAGGCTCCAACTTTGAATGCTAATTGATCACTTGAATGATTTGGATAATAGACCCAAATGAGTGGCAAAGCTGTTTTTGTAGTTTGCTGAAAATTTGCAGATGACATCAATCATCATATTTGTGCATTAGATTGGGTGCGTCAAAGGAAATAAGATTTGTAGTCAGATCTTCCAAGTAAAAGTGCAACATTTTAACAACGGTCCAATGAAATTGTCTAAATGCTGATTTAGCATTTCTTCGTTGCAATCTCAGTCAAAGGTCAGCCGGCTATTCCTTGCGGACACCAGGACTAAACGGACTGGACACCAGGACTAAACGGACTTGACTATACACGTCAATGTTTAGGGATTTATGTAGTCTGGTCATAGTTTACGATTGAGTTTACGAAATTTACATATCCGTTTAGTTTAAACTTCTAAATAAATTCCAAAAATAAATTCACCGCAATAATTGTTTGTATGAATATTACACTAGCTGTCAATCATCTTATTAGCTAACCGCTAAGCTCCACCTATTTTGCCTCCAAGACATCAACAGGTGGCTCAAATAGTCCAAGCTCCGCCTACTTGAAAAATGTCATCCAATCAGAGTTGTCTTACTGTAGCCACGCTCCAAAGCTCGTCACTGCAAAAACCCCTTATTTCAGTTTACGTGTTGGTTGCCAGGTTTTAGTAAGGCCTTCTTGGTTGCTTCTTAACTAATTACTAACTGTTATTAATTAATTGATTTATTAATTTGCCATAATTGATAATTAAATGTTTAATTATTGCTTCTACAAGCCTTACAAGAAAGAGTTATCGCACTGTTGCACGAATTTTTGACAAAAAACAGTTAATTGCGCCTTGACGGTGAATTTTGCGTCAATTTATGCGCTAATGGACGAAAATCAGAAGTTTTAGAGGCGTTTTTCCGCAATTTCAGACCGTTATTAAGAAGTTTTTTGGGAAATTTCGAAGCCCCATGACTCGCTTGAGCTTATTTCAGCCTAAAATGGTGGAAGAAGCCGACTATTTAAATGCAACTTCAGGAAATAACAACGTTTTAGAACCAAGTAAGTCCGCCGCGTCGAACCTTAAGACCTGCAATTTTAATTTTCTTAAAAGTATCCCCGTATTATTTCATTATTTATTATGTAACCGACCGAGTAACACTTTCTCAACGTTTCACAATTCAATTAACTAAAGTGCTTTAAATTTAATTGGATATATTAGATGGATGGATAATAGGTTAAATTACTGCTTAAGGGTCCCCCCCTCCCTACAAAAGTACCCCCTTTTTTGTAGTTCATCCAAAAAAGTTCTGTTAGTTGTAGTTCCAAAAAGGTCATAGTTGCTACACCCTCGGTTAAACTTTTAGATGGATCTTAATGCTGATCCTACGCTAATCTAGCTAAGAGCTGAAGCTGTCCCAAGTTGAGAAGTTAAATTGAAATTAACAATAATACAATTTTGAAATTGGAAAATAGGCTTATTGCTCGTTTATAAGATTGACAAATTACGCAACGGCTATTAACTAAATTAGTGTGGAAAGTGGGAAACTTTTGCTAATTTACTTGGCGGCTTGACTTTCGTGTCATTCACGAGTTTTCGCTCCTGATAGTTTTGACGTGTTTTCTGCATGGTGCTTTTTATTGGATCGAAAACTGTTGTACTAATGCTTCAGTGTTAGAATAATATTGAAACCTAGGGCTTGTTCATAAATCCCAATTAACTGGATTTTAAAGAAAAACATCATTAACTTTTCGTTTTTGTATGCTTTAAAAACATTTGTATGTATTTATGCATGTTTGTATATATTTTTATGGAGTAGAATATAGTTCCAATTGCTTTTTGGTAGCATATTGCAGCTATCTCATTTAATTATATTTGATACTGAGATTTGATTGCCCGATAGTTGTCAGTTAGCTCATAAGGGGTACGGTTGTATTGTAGGTACCACCAGACTTAGCATTTTGCAATTTTACTGAAGCATGAAAGTTTATACTTGAGAAATAAACCTCTAATAGCTTGAATTCCACACTACATACTTATCTTGAATAATACTAAATTGGAACAAAATTTCACAAATGAAGTTGTAAAAAAATATATAACTAAAATTAGGAATCGATGCTGCTACCTCTCGTTTAAAAAAAGAGAACGCCTCTATTGTAGGACTCGACAATGTTACATCAGTGACGAAAAAGTTAATTGTAGAAAAACAAAATTTAAAACTTCTGAAAAAGAAAGTATAACATTTTGACGAATTTGTGAAAGAATCGTAACAAAAACGTAAGATTACCATATTTACTATAATGTATGTACATATATGATATAAGAACAGAACATTTATAAAGGCAACTATCATGCCGTGTTGAGTTATTAAGAGCAAGAGTACATAATAGGGAAAGTATGACACTCTTCCCTATCAGCTAATCGGCCCGGACGATGCTCCGGCCGAAATAGCGCTTTTACGCCTTCATTTCAGGGGGGGTACCATCATGACATGTCTTGATTTCAGGGGGGACCCCCCGCTCAAAACCGGGAAGTGTCTTGATTTCAGGGGGGGGGGTGCCCCCCTCGTTTCAGCACACTGCCAGCTCGAAATCGGTGGTGTCTTGATTTCAGGGGTCTTCAGATTCAAATTCAGTGTCTTCATTTCATTTTTTACTTCATCCCCCCCTGAAATCAAGGCGTAAAAGCGCTATTTCGGCCGGAGCATCGTCCGGGCCGATTAGCTACATAGGATAGGGAAGAGTGTCATACTCTTCCGTCATATGTACTCTTCTTAAAAGTAAATAAATACATATGTACGTGCTAAACTTTTATTCTACATAATCCAGGTGACCTAAAATTTTTAACTGACCCTGACGTTTTTTTAAAAAAATGTTAAGCTACAGTATGTAGACGGGTTTGCTTTTCTACACACCTATTCTTCTCCATATGTGTTCACTGAATTATTTTCAGTCTCGAACCTTACAAATGAGTTTGAATTACAAATTCTACATACATATCTGGGCTCTAGGAGTTGAAAAGCTACATTATGTACCTATAAAGCCCGGTCCATACTCGTCCTTGTCCTTGTCCCTATCGTTTTGTCCTTAAGCGATTTCAAGAAAACTACCTGGCCAATTCAGTTGATGTTTCCCTTGAGGCAAGTCTAGGTCACATCCAGATCGTATGCAAAAAATTAGCCCAAATGCTTTGGTAAAGTCGTTACTGCAGCTGATCAAAATTTGTCCTTGTCCCTATCCTTACGTCCTTAAGGACAAGTATGAACCGGGCTTAAAAGGTGAAATATCTTTGAGTCGGAAACCTACGACATGTAACAACTCAAATAGGCTACACTGAACCAACATCAAATCAAATGATTGGGTCGATTTGCTAAATCTTAAAATTACAAGTAATCCTTTATGAGCGGATTTCAACTGGTAAGCAGCCGTAATTAAAGCAGATTTGCAACGATTTTAGGGTAGCATATTGCTGTTGAGTGACTGATTTTGTGAATTTTATATCACCTAGACTATGCTTTGTGATCAGAATTTATCTCATGCTAGTTTTATATTGAACTGTTAATCGTAAAATGTTAGGTTTAGGTTTAGTAGCGTTTAGATGAACGCTATATAATGCATGTTTGGGATGGATTTACTAGACATGCATCGACCCTTAATATTCGAATTGATTTACTGACTCCAAAGCTCATGTCATGTCTTAGTTTAAAGAAATCCATAGAATTTTTCACTTCAATAATGAGAAAATTATTTGACCGAGTCGATTATAAACTCAAACTTTTTTGTCAAAACTACTGATAATCTAAATGTCCTAAAATTTAATGAATTACGGTTTGTGAAAACTATGAGATTGAAAAGTCGAATAGTTTATGCGACAGGGTAGTTTATTCAGATGATTTTAACACTGCGAACGTAACTATTGTTTTTGAATTTCCATTTTTTTATTTCACTGGAAACGGAAACACTGGAAATATACCATGTTTACTAACATGGTATATTACATGACAATAGTCATTGCATTAAACCAATAGTTTCGTTTCTATGTTACATTACGTAGTCAGTCATGTACTTTCTTTTTTCTTTTCATTTTCAATTTTCATATTGGTCACTCCTATACTCTATATATACATTATATTACTTTATGAGACATTCTTTAACGAATGAAGTAACCAAAGGCCGTTAATTATACTCTGTAACTAGTTTGAAATTGATGCATGTAGTAGCTATTGTTCATCCCCAGAGCTTAAGCTCATTATGAACTAAAACTTACCTGTTTTGTTCAGTAATCAGGTATTTTCTCACACATCCAGAAATAGGCAGTTCGAATCATTTATTTTCGTTTATTTCATTTCTATACCTAATAGCTGTATTTTGATTCACCTAATTTTTTGCGACTAAATTTTTAATTTTTACTTTCGTTTTGCTTCGAGTTTATGTTTTCGAAAAATTGTTTTGACTCGTACCGCCTCTGCATTTTATCTATATCCGATTTTCTGTCACAAACAGTGCCTGTCAAACTCAGCCTTGGACGCTGCTTAAAACTGTGCTTTTGCCTAGCTATACAGAATACAGTGGTTTTTAGCTTTTACATAAGTTGTGTATGTACATAACTTAAAAGGGTTGGCCCTTAAAAGCTAAAAATCACTGCATTCTGCATAGCTAGGCAAAAGAACAGTCTAAGCAGGTTTCAAGGCTGACTTTGACAGATACCTACTACTTTAATTTTGGCCAGTACTGTGCGTATAAGTAAGTAACATGGTAATAACAAAATTCTGAAAGTTGAACAACAATTTGCTGTTATTGTTCACACTGTTGACAGCAATTTTTGAGATGACATCGATTCACACGATTTTTTAATCTTTATTTTATAAGTAAACGTGAAATGTTTGTAGTCTCATTTACAAACCACCTAATTTTTGTTATTACCAAAAGTCACAAAGTGAACATGAGTTTATAGTGTTCAAAGCGAATCGAAAGTGTTGGTTTACTCGATCTAACCAGAATCAGGGGCATACTGACAGCCGTAGTCCGTTGAGCCGACAAAATTACGAAATAGTCACGCCACCAACAGCATATAAGATCGGATTATGACATACGCCTGTACCTTTCAGTTCTGTACCTTCAACTTGTACCCATTTCAGAACGACCAAATCCAGCGACAAACTTCTGTAGGTATCTCTGTACGTACATAGACGAACCGTAATACATTTCGTTTATGGTGACTAACTGTGCATGATGGCTATTTACACGTTTTGATGGTGTCAACAATTCACACATCCGCAAGTTGTTGAAGAAAAGTTGTTCAGAATGATAGAGTCTGTTTCTACCATGTTTCAGAACTAGAGAAACCGCCGTCAACATGCATGGGCTGCGGGCAGGAGATCTACGACCAGTGGATCCTGCGAGTGTCGCCCGATTTGGAATGGCACGCTGCCTGTCTCAAATGCGTGGACTGCCACCAATACTTGGATGAATCCTGCACGTGCTTCGTTCGCGATGGACGCACTTATTGCAAACGAGATTACGTTCGGTATGAGAATGGCTGATTTAAAATTTATGTATATTTATCATTTTTTTGGCTAGAGCACTTGCAGCTGTCACGTAATGTATTTCTAAAGTTCTAAGGGCCATTTCACACACGGGCGCATTTGATGGTGAATTGCATGGCGTATGTACATTGTACGCCATGGAGCAAAATGTGTGTTATTGCAACGGCTGAGAGAATTAGCTAACATGGACTGATCTCAAAGATACATATGTACGTATTACATATGTAGATTTTATACATATGTATAACATTATGTATACCATGCATACTTTTAATAGCTAAAGGTCATATGGACGTTATTGCGGATGTTGCCCAAGGGATGAATATTGATATTGCTATTAAAATATTCAGAGTGCCAAAATTGGCTTGCACTTTGCAGTCCTTTTTGTGTATTCGTGATATGACAGAAACACGACATTACACATCGGCACATCGGCTATACATATGTACCTAAACTGTGTATAACATAGGTGAAGCAGCTTATGTACGTATATACGTACTCAGTTTATGTATCTGCGAGAGTTCATGATAAAGGCACCTTATTGCAGAACTTGTGCTAGCAGCCAAACACCTAGGCTACCGTATTGAAATTCCTCACTTGGGCAAGTCTTACGGTAGGCGTTCCAGAAAGTTTTGAAATCAATTAGGTCTGACAGCCAGGCATACGCAAGTCCGACTGCTTTAGCTGGGGATACCAAGAGAAGTCCTAGGCCTAGAATCCACAAATAAAATTTGCTCACTGAGACAAAGACACGGCCATACACACCATTTCGAACCCCCACGGCGAGATAGAGCTAGCTAACTATCTACATATTAGCTATGTCTAGATCGAAGCCAAAGTGCCCTACACAGGAGGAACTACAGTGGTTCATATTTCGTTGGTTGTGTTCGTCAAAAATGTTCCGCAATCTCGTGTAGATGTAGGAAAACTATGCCGTTGCATGTAAATTATACCGCTTATGTATTCATAAGCAAAATACAACTGCTACAAGCAGATCCACCTTTTCTAATAGAGATAATTAGTTAACCAGGTATAAATTACACACAACAAAAAAGCTCAAGTAAGCTAAAGCCAAGATATACTCCACAGAAGGAGAATTTAACATTACAGAACTTTTCAATTAGTCTAATGATGATGATCACAATTATGAGTGATTAATGAAAATGTGATCTTCTTTTGGCACTCCTCAGGACGGTGATCAGCTAAAAGGGTCTCCGTTATATTCTATCTCTACAACACTGTTTTACCAGTTTGATTTCATGCAGTTTCAGTTTGTGCTAAACTTTATATGTATTTGTAAGTATTCACAGTTCATCGGATAGGCCAATTGCTGAAAACAGAAAACTTGTATTTCTCCTGAGGAGGAATTGTGCAGGAATTGCAGTGGTATGTAGCTTGTATAGTTTTCAATACTTTTTAAGGACAGTTTCTTACGGACATCTTATTTTATGATTTCACTGTAGTAACGTTTTAACCACGCCCTAAAATCACTCATGTGAAAAATTTGAGTCCAAACATTTGACCCTTACCCTTCATAAAATGTTAATTAGGTGAGCAGATAGCGATTTCACGCCAGATTTAAAATGGTGTTAATTTTTCCACTGCGCTCTTAATTTGACATATTTATTAAATATTTATGCAGTTTTACCATTATAATACACAGATTTTCATTTCACGGAAAGCCGGACCGCTTCCGAGAAAATTGGATTTGGTTTGGAGCTGAAAAAATTTAATTTTTCTAGAAATCATGCAGCTGTTGGCTGATTTCTAACTGGTTTATGTTATAAGAAATAAAGAAGGCTTGGTTTCTGCAGTGAAATTAGAAATAATTAGTTAGTCAATCTTAAATATTTTTGACTAAATGTGTACCATGCACATATATATCGCAATTTTATGTTAAATTATATATTCTATTTTTATCTTCACATAATGTATATATACTAGTCATTATCCTTATCTCTGTAGTTTCGTTCTTCAGTATTTTCACGAAAATCTTGCAATTTGACAATCTTTTTGTCTAAACAAAGTTGAGGTCAAGTCTATTTGTATATGCTTATGCAAAAATTTAGCCGAAACGATGCTAGCTGTCAAAAATTTGTCTTTTCCTTGTTTTTTCTCACAAATGACAAGTGGAATAAATTGAAACGGTATGTACCTGCATAACCGTCTTCCAGTTTTGTGCAGTTTTTGAGTTTTTTGAAAATTAGAAAAAACAAACCCCTTACGGACTACAATTTTTAATCTTCACCAATGAATCCTTACATATCCTTATCCTTATCCTTATCCTTATGGTTCCTGTTTTTGTTTTCGCAGTGGAGACAGCACAAGTATATATTTGTTGTTTAGTTTCCTCCGAATTCTTTCATTTTCTCAGTAATGTGATCTGTTTAGAATGTCAGGGTGGGTCACGGTATCGAATTTTTAATCTCCGGATACCTAATCTCATTATCCAGGTGTGAGAGCGTGAAATTCTAGCTTACACATACATTAGCTAATCGCGCTAGCAATCCAGTGGCTTCAGGCATGTCACTGCATTTCTAACCCGATTAAAATTTGTAGGGTAGGTCTCTCTTTTATACTACACATAAATATATTAATTATTATATACAATATACACAGCAAACTACTTTTGACAGTTTTTACGTTTCAAACTGTAAAAAACAAACTAAATTCAAAAAAGTCTGTTCAGGTTCTAAACCGCTAGTCATTTTTGTGTAACCTTTGACCCCCCTGGAATTTTTGAGCGTGCTAATATTTATTTAGTTACCCGGTAGGACACATGTCTTCCCACCTGCACCCTTGTCAAAATAAAGACGACTCTTCTCTCACTCTGGGGTCTTTCTTTATTGTTCGAGGGGCGTGGTTACGAGGGCACTAAATAATTAGCCATCCTGGGGGACCGGTTATAAATTGGGGTGATTATAATAAATTGAATAAATTAAATTAGTGGATGAATTGATTGTTGATATATATACATACATGTGTATAGCTTTTATAAACTATTTAGTTTATAAATTGATTTTTTTTAAAATCATTATAAATAAACTACGTAGATGTACACGTACATTTTAATTTTGTTTTTGGAAAAAAATCATGATATAGTAAAGCACATTACAAAAACTATCAATTAATAAGAGATTGTAATGATCTACAGTTTTTCAAATTCTGTAGACTTTATTAATTTTGTTTTATTCTGTTGCAATTTTTTCTACAATTTCAAATCAGTAATTTCGGAAGTATTGTTTGCTATATCATTTTGAATGCACGAAAGGCAAGAATTTCACATTGTTAATAATTCAATGGGTCTGCTGTCTCAATTAGGGGTTTGGCAAAATTGGTCTAAAATGAGCTAATTTTGAAGAATTTCGAGATTTCCAATTTCCAGGCTTAGTACGTGTTTTAATACCCTATTGGTGAGATAATATAAGCTACGTAAGTATACGCTAAAAGCTTATATACGTACATGTGTACATACTGTAAGAAATGATGTATACACGGCCTCAAGGTTATTGCTGAAATATGTACGAATAAGCCATTTAAAACGCAATAAGAAATGAAAAATAGGTGGAGTGAATACGATTGTAAGAATAATTCTCATCCTTAATGATTGTTGTTTGCTAAAAATGGCAGTTGCAAAATTTAGAGATTTCGTCAAATCATTATCAACACGTTTAAATCAATACTGATCTATTTTTTTTCACAGATATGATAGTATTTTAAGCTCGGTTCATATTTATCCCTATTCACTATGCGTGTCAATATCGTTTTGTCTTCAAGTACATATTTCCAAAAACATTCGTCACCATAATACAGTAGCTGACCAAAAATTGTCCTTGTCCTTGTCCCCATGATCTTAAGTACAAGTACATATAATCCGAGTTTAACGTGCACGTTTGGGCAGCGTAGCCGTAGTTAGGTATTTCATGTGCTTAGGTATAGCTTAAGTATATCAGTTTTTTTCTTTATTTTTAGTTTATTCGGTGCTAAGTGTTCGAAATGCGACGGCCCTTTCAGCAAGGACGATTATGTGATGCGTGCCCGGAACCGAATTTACCATATTGACTGTTTCCACTGCGTCATGTGCGGCCGGAGGCTGATACCAGGGGAAGAGTTTGCCCTGAGGGAGGACGGGCTCTACTGCAAGCAAGACCACGAAAATCTGGGCGGCGGAAAACACTGCTCCGCCAATCTGAATCTCTCCCACGATAGCTCCGGGTCACAGGAAAACTTCTCTTTCGGCTCAGGTGTGTATTGCTTGGCGCAGGACTGTCATGAGTACATGACGGTGTCTTGCTTAGCGCGTACCATTCAGTGTACCATTCAGTGCTAGAGAACCATTTGGCTCGTTAAGTTTTATTGTGCAAGCCAAAGCAAAGTGACGTAGTAAGCCGGCCAAATCAACACAAGCTCAAAATAAGGCAAATTGTACGGTGTTTTTGATCGATCAAGGGGAAAGGGTTGCCAAAATTTGGCTGGAGAGGTCCCCCCAATATTTTGACCCCGTTACATGTATGATTTTGCTTGATGATTATGTTTTTGTTTCAGGTCAAACGTCCCCTTCCCTGTCGTCCCTGGCCCCCCTCCACTCGCCCCCCATCGTGACCCAACTGCCCCCCTCCGGCCCCCCGCCCCCCTCCAACGCTCCTTCTGGCATCGTCAGCCTCACTGAGATTTCCAGGGCCCCCTCCGCGCAGTCTGTCTCATCTAACAGTGGGACAGGTATGGTCTTGTTGTTTCCTTTTTTGAGGCTTTGGATGGTTTTGGCTGCTTTTGCTGTTGATAGATATGAGGTTTTCTATTTTAAAAAGTTACATTTATTTAGTTTATCTGTTTGATTTTCTATTTTTAATGTTCTACTTTAACCGTTTACTTTTGTCCGATTCGGTAACAATGTAAATTATTATTCCATACCTAATTTGCTCACTACATTATTATGTATTGTGTGCATTAACATACTATGAACTACAATACTGTATCTACATGTCTCACCGTGTACACAGTACACTAGCGAACAGTGATGGTTTGCAACGTGAGTGTCACTGATTAAACCATGAAGAAACGCCTTGGATACTTGCTAAAGACAGATAATGATAGACAAGATAGATAATTCTAAAGACTCCGATCGCCTTAACTTGAAATCTATAGACTCTGATCGCCTGAAACTCCAATCATTTCTGTTTATTGTTTCAGGCGGAACAGGCGGTTGTCCGGGATCGGGTGCGACCACGGGCCGGGTGAGCAAACGAGACAAGAAGAAGGAACAAAAGCCAACCCGAGTGCGAACTGTGCTGAACGAAAAACAACTGCACACCCTGCGAACCTGCTACGCCGCCAACCCCAGACCCGACGCCCTGATGAAAGAACAGCTGGTGGAAATGACCGGCCTGTCGCCCAGGGTCATCCGGGTCTGGTTTCAGAACAAACGTTGCAAGGACAAAAAGAAACAGATCATGATGAAACAAGTGCAGCAACAGCAAGAAAAGGTACTGATTGATGGAAGGGGTGGCATCAGAATCGCAGTTTGGGTGTGAACCTGTTTTTCAGATTGATCGGTAAACTATGGGTGAAATAGAACTGCATCAAAAAATGCTGGGAACATTTTTGATTTTTTTGAAAAGCTAGTCTTATCTTGGAACTTGATCACTGATTAAAACAACATGGTAACAATTTTGTGTCTGCTTTTGAGAAATAGTAGTCATTTTGTTCTTTCTTACCGATCGCAAGAAATCTTTAAAAAATTTCATGGCAAGCATACTGCGACAACGAACTTGTGTCTTCACTTTACTATTTATGTATGTACATGTAGGTATATGTCATACGTATGTTTGTGTAGGTACATATACTTTATGTATGTATGTTCAATAGGTAAGCCTACATATGTACATAAACATCTATGTGTAGGTTCCTAATTTATAGTTTCAGTTTTTGTCCAGCACTGTCATAAAGAATTATATAACACAAATATGATAATATGCTAATATAAATTATCCAATCGGAGCACACCTAGTTCAGTTTCAAAGCCCTTATGACTTGGCTCAATTAAGCTAATGGGTCAGGAGAACGCATTAGCCTTAATTAACCTTATTTTCACTGTACATATGTGTATACAGCAAGAGCACATGATATATAGACGCTTTATGTACTCTTGGTCTATGTATAGTATATTATGTATATTATGATGGAATTTCCCTTCTGGAGCTTTGGGATTGTTTTGATTGCGTTTAGAATAGCTACTGAATGACTAAGCTAAGCAGGAGTGATAAGTCGTAATTTTATTAGCGACGGATAAGGCTACCCTTATTGCTTCGTATATATGGACGTCTAGAATGCCAAAGTCACACTTTTTAGAAATTTTCATTACTTCTTTTCTTTAATCGTTCAAATCTGTCTGTTTTCTCATTTTTTCAGTTTTTTTGCAAGCAATTCAAAACAAAACTGTTTCAATGCTTGCACGTACATATGTACATACGTACCTTTATGTGTACAATAATCCCACAAAGTCACACTATTAAGTAACCACTTACCTATGTACATATGTACATAGGCTCTAGAGCAACCTGTATTAATCATATTTGAAGAGCGTTTCTTTTTGTAGACCTGACAAACTCAGAAGCTTACAAGTTAGCTAAACTTTACGTCTTCAACAATAAGGAGTAAATACGTTAGCTCGAGATACATAACAATAACACGGTGTTGTTCTGCAAAAGTCAATGTTTGCAACAAAACAAGTTTGGTTAAACTTTTGAGGAATAAAGGGTTGAACTTTCTTAGACCCATTGTCAACCCAGAAGGCGCGATTTTGAGCAAACTTCGAATGAGTTCTAGTTTATTTGAACTTTTATAGAAAACGTAAAGTAGGTGAACTGTTATGCATACGTAATTTGAGGTGTTAGTTTACGTAAGTTGAGTTTACGGGAAGTTCTAAAGAAGAATTGTGTGTTTGTCATTATGTTATTGAGTAGTCGAACTCATGTATGTACATATTTCAAGTAGCGTGCAGTTACAAGTTGCAGAATACTGTAATAACTGTTCGGCTTGGCTTCAGTATGTATATAGATACATGTAAATACTGAAGTTAAGCTATGAAATACTACTATTAGTTATAGTAGATAACTAGATAGCTAAATTCGACTCTTGTACCCCGCTGATGTCCAAACTAACTACATAACAAGCTTATTTCGGTAAGAACATTGTCTAGCCAGTTAGCTACATATGTTAGAACAGTAGTGTCACAATCTGCCCTGTTATATACTCGTGGTACAAAACACTACATAAGGAGTGTTGCGGAATACTTGTGTGTTTCTTGTACCAGACTTGTACATATACATTTGCCCGTTAAAATTATGAAAAAAATCACGCCATCAGTTCAATTCCGCAGTCAACTCTGCCAACTACAGTATGTAATTCTTGGATCAGTAAACTTGGAATATGAGTTTATTGAAGTGTTTATTAATTTCCACTACCCATTACCGACGTGGCAGCCGTAAAAGTAAAGGCGAAGCCCTTTTGTTAAAGTTCAAGGCAATTGTAAGTACGCATGAGAATTTTCTATAGAAAAGGTGCGCTGCTACATTACGTCCGCTCCAGTAAACCGTAAGAAGTCATAACGTCGGGGTGGCCTCAAGTTGCGGGGAAAATATTGTTGTGCATTTTGGCTGCAAAAAAAACGAGGACTGAAAAAGGAATCATAAGCTAGACTAAAAAATTACAAAACTAAAAAACCAGAAAACGATTGTTTTACAAAGCAACGTTTATACGTTTGTGTAGTTGATTTTTGCAACGTTATCGTTGTTTTTTAAATAAAACATGGGCCTACGAGACTTGGGATCTGTACATTTGTAGTAGCTGGAATTCTCGACGTCGACGCGAGGCTCGGGTTCAATTCCCGGCGCCTGCATTTCTTTCTTTCAACATTAACACACAGCGTTGATTTCCTTATCCGGTTGCAGATAGTACTGTCATAGCGTGCAAGCATTTCTTGGTCTCAGGAGGTAGTTGACTTGTAATTTGTGAGACTGGCTTTTCACAGCTTTCAAGAGGCCCAGCTACACTTTAACTCGAGTACCTGTAGCTCTGTAACTTTGTGTGAAAATGCCCAAAGTACTTCAGTAGCTACACGAGTTACACGCATACTGTACTGCACATATTAGTTGTAAAACATTAACAATCTGTACAGCTATACTACGTATGACTAGAATTAGATACCTATTTATGTATGTAATTTCAGCACAAAAAATATCTAAATACATACTTATGCAGTATAATGTAATTTCATATGGATTATCAAGAAGTGAAGCAACTAACCTTTCAACAACAGCATCTAAAGATGCATTCCAGACGATGTTAAAACCTACAGATTTCTGTCTGTTATTCAGAACTGTATGCTATGAAATATTTTATAACAATTTTTGTTTATTTGTTTCAGAACCAGACGCTGAACGGTTTGCGTCTGCAGGGCGTTGGTCCGTTGATCGCCACCAGTCCCTCTCGCCATGACATTCCCATGATACAGGCCATTGACGTGCAACAGTTCCAACAGAACCCCTCCCTATGGAACCCCCACGAGTTCGCCCCCCTCAAGGCCAGCCACGACCCGCCAGGCAGCATTGACTCACAAACCACGCCCTTCCAGCAGCTGGTGTGTATATAGTTATTTTTTGTGGATTATTTTCTGTGAAATATTGACACTCAGGCCTCGTAGTGTAACCACTATACTCACTCAGCAGAAAAGCTTGTTTTTTTGCATTTACGCTTTTCTGATTTCGTACTGGTAGTATCAAATCCATGCACAGCAATGCAACCTAAAGGGAGGTTGTAGGGGGTAACCCGAGGTTTGCGTCTATTTTCAACCCCTCTCGGATATTCCGCAATTCGTTCTACGTTTTGGCACCTCTAACCCTCTATATTTCCTCATCCACCATCTATAGCTTGATTTGAGCATAGGCGTTTTAGCTTAACTGTCTACAGTAACAATCTTAGCTATGCCAACTTCGGTTCCGCTTCGTCAAAATCGTCTTAGGCTATCTGCATCTCAATCGAAGCGGTTCTGCGGCTTCTCAATGGGTTCTGTCAGCCGTAGCTGTTTGGATTTTCAGAAGTTGCTTTGTCGAAATTAGCCGCGCTTTTATGGCTGACTGAGCAAAGTTGGCTGGCTGCGCAGAATGACATAAGATAGATAGAGCAAAACATTAGG
Source organism: Trissonchulus sp. WLG1_4 (assembly GCA_030248245.1). Classification (NCBI taxonomy): domain Eukaryota; kingdom Metazoa; phylum Nematoda; class Enoplea; order Enoplida; family Ironidae; genus Trissonchulus; species Trissonchulus sp. WLG1_4. The sequence goes on along the minus strand of JASANF010007305.1, from coordinate 25,118 downwards.
GTACATTGTTAAAAGGTAAACAAACACTAATCTACAGCGTGGGGGTAACGTATGTACATACGCGGAGTTGAAGCTAGCTAGAACTGATACCATAATACTTTAGTAGTTTAAAAATTATGAAGTTCATCGTAGGATAAAGGAGATTGATTACTTCTTATGTCTGTTTTTTCGTAAATACTATTCTAATCAACTTTGACTAACTTTAATGCCTATGAATAAAGTATGATACTTTATTTGCAAGCATTTCTTCATTTATTGCTGGCGTAATTTTCACAAATCTATAATTTTAAACTGAAACCACTAAAAAACTTAAAAATCTACGCAAAACATGTACAGATTTTAATCTAATTTCCTTGCAAAAACTTGATTAAACTTCTTTCAAGTTCGCGTGGGCCCACCGCAAGTTTTTGCCAGGCAGGCGCCGTAAGAACTAATGAACAACAGCTTTTACGCTGACAGACGACCGACGTAAAAACAAAGATAACGTTAAAGTTTGCCAACAAACTTTTGCCGAAGCATCCCTCACCTACACCCGGGTCGACAAAAAGCGGTGTGGTGACGCCCTCACTACTAAACTTTACGTAACCAACGAGTCATGATGGTTAATTTAAAATCAGACCAAAACTTACTGGATTGAAACAAACCCATACGTGTTATTTCTTTACGAAAAGAACAAGTTTCAACTGTCATAAGTACGGCATGTAGTGGCGAAAATCACACGCCAATTGTATATGTATTTATCCCAGGATTCAGCATTGGTTGCCGGTTGGTCAGACTTTAGATTAAAACACATGTTCATATTGACATAAATACATAGTAGCCCTACATAGAAACAAAAATAAAAAATGTTTATCAGCCATCTATGTGTATTGCCAGTGCTCTAGGTTCCTTTTTGAATGCTCTGTTACTTGTTTCATGACTAATTTTTTGTTTTAGATTCACGGTTTCGGTGACCCCGGAGGTGACCCGACCGGCCCCCTGAGTTTCTTGGCGGGGGGTCACGGCAGCGTTCCCATGAGCCAAGGTGATCTGACCTCCATATCCCCCTCTGTTGCTGCTTCTGACCTTTCCTCCCCCTCCTGCAGTGAGTAACTCCCCCAAAGACAGTGGCCGGGATTCAATTCACATTAGGCGCAGCTAAAGTCACGTCCATCTAAAGTCTGACCAGAAATTGCTGGACCCTGAGACAAAAAAACACGTGATTTCATTGCGAAGTATTGGGTGGCTATTGCTTCCTAAACCTAAGCATAAGCCCAAGACTAAGCCTGAGCTTTAGTCTAAGCCTGAGCCTGAAGTTCTACAAACCATGAGCCAGTCAATGGAGAGATATGCTAAGGATAGTGAGCAACAACCTGAGCTTAGATTTCATTTCTATGTTCTGTGTCACTAAAAAAGTCCAAAGTTGAACAGCTTTTGTGAATTTCGGTCAATAAGAGTTGAGCCAGTCAGAACGAAATGTTAACGTACAAAAGCCGAGATGATATTTTGACCGATTCATACTTTTCTTTCTGAAATTTCTGCTTCATATACAATGTATTTCTGATTGGCTTAATGCTTATTTGTTATTTCTGCAGCGTGAATCCAGCCTTATGTGTTTGTACCTTTGTCCTTTGATAACTATTTATGGCTTATGAAGAGTGCAGAAGCGTATCTCGTAGTGTTTGGAATTTTAGTTGGTGTTTTTCTTTGTGGCTCATACATATCTTTAAAATATTAAGACTGAGATAATTTAATCATACTTTTGTATGCTCTAGCGTTAGTTTTGCTTACGGTATCAACCACCTGCAATGGTTGTAATGGTGTCCAGCTGTTTTGCCCAACCCCACAGTTTACATTAATTGCAATAACACTCGAGCTTAAAGCAAGACTACATAATAATAGTGTTACTATGTATTCTTTATGTACATATATCTGTATTTAGTTAATTATTACTGCTAATTTGATTTAGTTAATTTTAATTAACATTTAAAAAGGTCTTGCTTTACTTGCAACAAAATATGCCTACAGCCTAATGCATTACAAGTGGTCTAGACTTCGATTCATATCTTCAGTCGTTTGCTTGTTCAGCCGGCAAAATTATGAAAAAACTAAACTACTGCCTAAACAAACTAAACTGGCTTAACGTGCTGTTTGCTATCTGTGTGGCGTGAATTCTTTATTTATTAGCCGACTTAACAGACATCACGGCTGTAAGAATCAATGGTAAATACCGTAACATAGTTATTTCCAGTGTTACGCCTGTTTCACACGATGGACAAAACGCGTGGGGTGCCCCATAGGTCGCCATAAAGAGCAAAATGCCCCATAAAGCGCGTCAGGTTGGAAATACCCACGTTTTCCCCATTGTGTAAAACAGGCTTACAGAGTACCAATCTTGCTAAAGCGCAACTGCATTGGCTGACGTAGCAATAACTTTTGTAGGTTCCTTAGTATATGTATTATGTAGATATTTTGCTGAACTCAACAGAAATTTACCAAAAGGTGTCCAAAATGCACATATTTATTGTAAATAACGTTTGTACAGTATTGGTATATAGTAGTGGTTCACTATTTTGTAATAGAAGCCACCATTATATACTCGTGATGCTATTTGATTAGTTAGAAGCACTTATTGAACCCTGTGGCACTGTTCTACTTAATGTGTGTTTATAACTGTAACAGTATGTTATCAAGAGTACAAGTAAAGACTGTGAGTAGAAGTACAAACTAATAACTATGGATTACTCACTATTTCGTAATTACACTTTTAATTGCCTAGTTTTAACCTCTAACTTTATTAGTTATTAGTTTGTGCCTGCATATCTTTACCTTTATGGACTGTTTTGGTTATTCCAAGAGTGCATATGTAGTTTATTTTGTACTCCTGGTAACCCTTCTCATAGTCGCTTATTGAGCTTACTTACTGTAATATTCAATTATTGTGAATTTTTATTTATTTATTTTATTTCTTGACATGTGTGGTTGTTTGTTTTAATGATATTAATTTTACAGTAAAATTTAAATTTACCCAGATAGGAAACTGTTAATGTTTCTTTTTTAAAAGTTTAAGAGTTTTTTTAAATGTTTTTCATTTTTTTTAAAGTTTAACATTTTACTGTAAAATTCTGACCATTTTTGGTGTAACTGTTTGATCCATGTTTTCAAGCGAGTTAATCTGTACTTTTATACTATGCCATAAAAATGACTGCTAAAGTGAGCAAAATTTGTAAAACTTCATTTTTTCGTTGATATTTGTGACCATTATGTGCTGTGATAAAATTACGTAATATGTTAATAAAAATCCATATAATTTACACCGTTTTACGTTCAATAGGAAAGTAAGCATTTAATGTCCATGATCAGGAAATCATCGATGTTGAGCCAATAAATTTAAAGTCTTTGAAAGACAAAGTATATATACTAATCCATATATCTTAATTTAAATTTCACGGGTGCTACAGTAAAACCTAGTGTTTTTCATATTGTAGGACACAAGCCATCTACTTTAAAATAAAGTCATGGTTCCAGCAATTAACTGATAAACTTGGAAGAACTCTACTGAAACTTTGGAAGACTAGCGTTTGAAAGCAACTGACTTTTCGAGATGACATTTTACTTGCTATAAACAAACAAACCTAAACGTACGGGACAACAGCATGTTTTCATACTACTTTGGAGAAATTAGAATTGACAAGTTGATTTTATAAACAGAACGTTTAAATTTAAGATTTTATCTACTAAGGAACATATGTAAATGTTTAGAAAATAAAATTAACAAATTATTAAACTAATATGTATGTGATGTAGTAATGTGTAATTGTAGGTACTCTTTCATTGTATGCATCATCCATTTCATGTTTTTTTCTTTAGTTTTCATGCAAATTCCAAAAGCCTGCGTTTTGCCAATTTCTTTCGACTTTTTCTACGCAATGTTACGTTAGTCCGCATAATGACTCTTGTCTCTGCCGATAATTAAGTCATAAGCGGGGTAATTTATGGTTTCAGTGCCAAGGAAAATTTTACATTCGCCGAAAGCAGAAATTGCAGAATTTTAAATTTATGGGGGACAACTTTCCAGTGTATATCTTCATTAGCAAAAGAAAAAGCCGCAAATTTATTAGCTAAACTCGGCGAGTATTTATGCTAATTTTGGAGCAAAATGCGTCTGCGCTTGCGACGCTACAAAAACTTCGTAAAATTGTGACATTGCCAAATATTTGTAATTACTGTGCTAAAGTAGGTAAAATGTGTCGTTAGCGTAGCTACTGTTCTTTATTAGCTAATACTTACATACCTAAAACATAGTAGTATCATTCTTATGTAAAAGTACATGGCTAACAATTCTGCGCAGCGAAAAATACTCAATTGCTTTGGATGATACTACAATTATATAGTACATACCTTTAAACAACGAAGGTTCTCCAGTAAATAGGTGTATTTTTGTAGTTGCATAATTTTCGTAAAATTCATGAAATATATATCACTGGAAACGAATTGTGTTCTTGCATGCTAGTGACAAGTCGCAAACCTCACGTCATTGGTTTTGTGTTATATCTTTTCACATTTTTCACTTATGCTTTTTTGGGATTAAGCAACAGCTTAAGCCGAGCTGTGCCTTTTAAGCAACTTTATACTTTTCTTAATGCTTAATGGCGATGTAACTTATGCAAAACTATTGAACCAAGACAAATCTTTAGGTATGGTTACAATAAAACAGATTGCTATGTAAGCCCTCCACACACCCTTAATATGATTACGTATTCGTCTTATAACTGTATTCGGTTTCGGTAGCTTCGGTTACAGGTTTCAAACCCAATTAAACCAGTGCTTGTTTTGACACTATTCTATAATGTCAACAATTTCAAGTGTCTGCTGCAGTAAGCCGAACACACGCGCAATGTATTGACACAATCTGTCAGCAGCAGTGCTAGGCTAAATTACAGGTCACACAAAAGCCAGGATTTGAACCAAAACAACTGAAATTTGGAGCAATTTGACATTTTAAGCTGTCGTCCTTTTGAGTATTGATAAATAAGAATTTAATATAAGCTACTGTATGTAGCTGTTTCCAGAACTTTCAAGTAACCTCTTTTGATCAGTAAGAATTGAAGGGACAAAAACTTTAGCTATTTTTCAGGACGAAAATACATAATACATGAATAGATGCGCATAAACATCATAGTATATAGCAATCCAGGAAAATTGTAAAGTACATATACATAGATCAATTTACTAAAATACTGTAAATTCTACTGTCTTTCTATGATACATAGTGTATGGACCATAGTGTATGTATGAAACCAAATTTGAAACCTACGTTTAGCATCAGCCTAAAATTGAATTTATTGTATCATGGTTTTCTTATGAGCTTGGTTTTATCTTGGAGATAAATCAAGAGACGCTCTCTACCGTAAGAAATCTACCTTATTTTGAATGTTGTTTAATATTTAATTTGATATCAGTTAATAAGCAAGTAGGTTTTCTAGGATTCGGACCTCCCAGCTTTAGCCAAGATATAAATCACTCCAGACACACACTGATAGTTAAGATTAGTCAGGCTACAATTAAAGTATTCCGTGATATATGGGCTTTAGTTTTTTAAAGCAAAGTATGTGCTTTGGATTTCATGGGTTTTTAAGGACGATAATTTAGTACATATATCTTTGACACATCATACAGTACGTACGTAGAAACGATAGGTATCTCTGTAAAATTCATGGTATACATGGTGCGCAAGCTTTCTCATAAGTTTGGACAAAGTTTTCCATGACGAGGTAACTTCAACATTTCTGAAGCCTCAAATAACGCTCGTTAGCTGCGTCCTTGTTTGAAGATCTATCATTTCGTATGAAACTCCAAACCCAGTCTACGTCGAACGCGTGATCGTTTGCAGCACACAGAGAATGTTTCATTACGATGTTCTAATGCTTTTGAAAAAACGTTTTAGACCGAGTCTACAGCTAAACACCTTTTGTGCATCCCACCCATTGTGTAACTTGTCGTCAGTGGTCACATCTGTTATTCTGTTATCAATAGCTGGAACTATTTTACGCACTACAGTGAACACTAAAAAAGTTCGAAGCAAACTTCATCAACTACTTTTTGTTTTCAAAATTCATGATTACTGTAACACCTTTGTGTTGTGTGAGAATTTAAAATTGCACAGTTGAAATAACAGCAATATTCGCCTTAAGCAAATTTCTGCTTCGTTGATTATCGTCTCAGTTGAGATAAGGGAAAGATTAAGGTTGCAGACTTTACAGTAATTCACTAAAACGCCGCACACCTCAAATTTTGTCCTCAAAAATGAGAGGGGTATGAAATGAAATTCTTTTATCAGATTTAACACTTTCAAAAAAAAATATTTTCCACAACTATATTTTTTTCATACTACATAGTAATATATTTTGCGCATCGTAAGACTGTTTTTAACTTTTTCAGTTTTCATTTAGTGTTTGAAATCCTTTATTCTGCAGAACTACCGTAAGACGACAATATTCTAAACAATCAAATGTAATGCTTGGTTGTTAACAGATTGGCCATATTTCTAGTTTTTCAATAATTCATAACATGTCGCTCGTAAAACTAAGAATGCGCTTTTTCAAAACCAACATTTCAAGTCGTAAAAGGTCTTCTTATTTTTATGACGTAGCGACATATGTTATGTAATTACGATATAAAATAGGTAAATCCTAGATTGAGGCTAAAGATGTCTCAATCTGGAATTCGCCTAATTTACAATGAAAACTTTTTTGCACAAAAGTCAAATCACAAAAAGTTGAACTGCAGATAAAAAATTTAGAAATTTAGAAAACAATTCAGTTGCTCTATGAATGCATGTTACAATCTACATAGTGGAAATACATATATACATTGCATAGCCTACCTACCTAAATAGTACATACATATTACATTAGGTTTATTGTGTTATTGGTTTATAAGTAAATGGATAATGTACGTGTTGAACAAACAAAAAATGTGGCATTTATTGAACAACTGTAAAGTGGGCCATCGCCCATCGGTACGGCAATACCCAAGGCTTACAGGTTGCATGTTCGATAAGATATACTGCCCGTTGTTGTCAATCTACCACGTACTTTCAATCATAGTACAGGTTCAGCCAGCGAAATTAAGCAAAAAATCGATTACTAGGTTCCTTCGTACAAATTTTAGCCATGACAGCATTCAAGTATTTTTTTGTGTCAACGACATATATAATGCTGTAAATATACATATATGTACATATATGACCTGAATATAGTCATCTTTCATCTAAAGATTTTTTCATAGCTTTCTGTTTTTAAATTTCGAAATCCCGACTTGCAGCTACCACAGTGTTGGCTTCTTGTAACACTTAATTAGCATGATGGCATTTGATAAATTTTTAATAAAACAGACACTACTCCCAGACCTCTTGGTGCGTTTCTTGGGGAATTAAGCCTCTCATTAGGCTGATTAAGGAGTCAAAATTACGGCTGTTATCACTGGCTAGCTTAAATTATGCTACCTGTGGCTTTCAAATGCGTTCTTAATGAAATCTGGCCCAGTTGACTAAAAACGCCTATTTTAAAATTGGAAATGTATATACGTACTGGGACATCGTTGTACGCTCGTGGATATATTATGGTAGATTTATGTAGCTTGCATGATAAATGACTATAGATTTGAGAGGAAGCACAATCTTATGCATATTTATGTTTCTGTGGTAGGTATACACGAGTAAAAGAGAAAACAGAGGGCAACTTCTGTGGTTTCGATTTTAATGTCAGTAACATAAAATGTACGTCTTCCAACACCTTTTTTATCAGAAACTGCGAATTTTATAGATATGGAATGAAAACAATAATGAAAACAAACAAACAAGCAAACAAACGCAAATTTAAGCCTGTTATTGCATCATCTTCACTTATAAAGCTCACTTAACCGTAACCAAACATTATTGCTCAATGACTGTAGAAATTGATTATAGGCAAAGGGTCGAATTTTAAAACAAAAAGGCCAAAAAATTCAAGGAAAATTTCAATACAAAGTAGGAGTAGGTATGTTCATTAGTTTTAACGGTTGATGTAAAGCTGAAGTGACCCGACACAAGTGATTTTCTATATTGAGGATCTTATACTATTTCTATCCTACTTACAAAGCCATATTCTATCTAAATGTGTAGAATGCATGTTTAAAAAAGTACATTATACTAAAGCCGGGTTTACACGAAGCAATTTTCACGCAACTAGGCTTTCACGCAATTTTCAAGCAACTTGCTAATTGCGCGAAAATACACTGTTACACGAAGCAATTTTCACGCAATGAGCATGCAAATTTCAAGCAACTTGGTGCGTGCAATTTTCACGCAACTACCAATCAAAATACACTATTTTGAACGCCCGCGCAAACTTTGCGCGGCTCGGATTTGCTTAATTTTTAATAAACTATAAAATTTTTACTTTTTAGATCGACGTCGGTCAGTTAGACGCGTATCGGACAATTTTTCCGCGCCGGACCATAAAAACCAAAAGGGAACCCTTGTGTAAAATTTCGGTCGGAAAAATTTCGGGGGAGAAGGAAATTCGCCCCATTCCCCCCTGGCTACGCCCTTGTAGGTGCGTGTGCGTTAGTAAAAAACACCAGGGGCATTAGAATGTATGTATTTGTTGTTCTACCGAACTGTGTTCTCAGCTATCCACGTGACTACCAGCCGAACTTTGATTGGTCGTTGCGTGAAAATTGCTTGTGGCAGTCGCGCAGAGATCGACTGCTAAATTTTAGTTGCGCGGAAATTGCTTGAAAATTGCATCCAAATTTGATAGTTTACACGAAGCAATTTTCACGCAACTGAAGTTGCTTGAAAATTGTGTGAAAAAAATTGCGTGGAAATTGCGTGAAAATTGCTTCGTGTAAACCCGGCTTAAGAGTACATAATAGTGTCTCACTCTATTATAAGAGTAAGACATTACATATTATGTACTCTAGATTATATATACGAAACATATGCAAACGTAGGATTAATTGTGTACGGACCAATCCTTACGGAGACGGACAAGTTACGGACTGCTTACTGCTTAGCCATACTTAGCCATAAGGACAAGCCTGGGCAAGCGTCACACAAATACATAGACAGCAAGTAGTTCTTGTTGTTTATAGTTTTCAATAAAATGCCCTATTTACCTTTCGTCTAGGCAACTGCACTGGTTTATGTGAAGTTTGCCTGGCTAATGTACCCCCCGCTAATGGACTTCCGAGAACATTTTATTCGTCGGCCAGACACACGCTGACAGATTCTCTATTACATCAGATATATCCATAAGAACTTGTGTATATGGCACACAAGTTCTTATGGATATACCTAAATTAATGCTAAGTTAAAATACGTATGCAGATGAATAGTTACTTATCAGTAAGCTTGAGCATTAGTTGTCCTTAAGGACTTTATTTAGGGTCAAGTGGAAAGAATCCATATTTTATTCACAAAAAATGCATTCAAGCATAACTAGCTAACAGAAAATGTGTAATAAACAAAGCAGTGAAAAGAATAGAAAAGAAACAAAACAAACACAACGACATACTAAACTGATTAGAAAGGAAACAAAATAGACACAACAAAATCACAACACAACAATGTAGCTAAAGGTACAGATAAGAAACACGCCAACCGTGCTTTTGATAATATTTCTGAGAATCTGAGATTTTTGAATCTGACAATTTTGTACCCAACCGAGATTGTGAGGTGGTAACAGGTCAGTTTTCTGGTTTACAAATTGACAATTTTAATCTGATCGTTACGTAATAAGTCTGAGATTATCGTGTTTGGAAGCAAAGTCAACCCCAGCTGTCATGTATTTATATTGCAACAATACTCAATGTCTCAAAATAGAACTGCTAAAAGCATGAACTTTTTTGAAAATAGTGTGCAGCTAAAAATGGGCATAAGTGGTTGTCAAGAACAGTCAGAGAAAATACTGTTTACAGAAATTTGGAACACAAAATGGATTTTATGATAACTTAATTCGATAAGAATGCTACGATAACGATACATGTAGGGCCCAGTACTTTGCCGGAGTCTTAATATGTTAGTCCGTATGTCAGACAAAATTAAACTCAGTTCCACTTTGTCACAAAATTCTTGGGCATGATACAAGTAAGCGGACATATGTACATAGGGCTTTAAAGTATAAATTGCCGTTTTTTATATGCCCGTACAGCCTTATGTACATATGTCCAAATGTCCATTTGGCGTTTGCCCTAAAAGGTATGAATTGGAAAAACGGACAAAACGTGCCCTGTCCGTGTGCCCTATATCAGTGTGGCCGCTTCTCCTATCAAAGTAGATATGAATACTGAATAGACCCTAAAAGGGCGTTCGAAATGGTATGATACTGGCAGATTTATACTTGTAGATCTAATACATAGCTACATATCTATGTATTAAGTTATCTATTCATTTGTCAGTTATATCAAGAGGCCTACATATGTAGGCCTACATAGTACTGGAAAGTGCTTACATAGTGGAAAGAACCAAGACAGCTTGGGCCGTTTCAAAAAAAAACTGGAAAGTGCTAAGTAATAAACAGATTACTGATGCCTGGGCCCGATTTATCGAAACGAACATGTTCGTCATCGAAAAAACAAATGTTCGTCATCGAAAAAGCCAATGAATGAAAGCTAATGAATGAAATTAAATTTTTGTTCCTTCTAGAGAAGGAACTATTGTTTTGATTCATAGATGCTGCAGTGCAAAACACTGCTGCATACGCTTGATCGCCTATATGTTTTACGTGTAAATTCAGCTGGGTTCTGGCTGCTTTATTTTTACGCGGCGACCTCAGCTGCCGCGTATATACTATATTACAAAACTCGGTTTACTATGTATCTCCTGTTCTAGTGTAAGTTTACACTGTAATCCTTGGTAGGTCAGCAAAATGCACGAAATGTGTGGGTGTGTGTGTGTGCTGTGTGTGATCATGCTGGGTGTTCATTGAGACTTTAAACGTTTGTCCATAGGTAATCGATATAACATATAATACTGAGCATATACAGTAGTAGCTATATACAGTAGTAGCTCGCGTAAAGTGTCTGCGATTGCAGAAAGACAGCTATTGTTGTGTGTGACTAAAAATGCAGTCACACAGCGGGCCTCCACTTGCAACAGTGTTGTAGGCAAACGTGCTGAAACACTGTTTGATTCATTGCTCATTACCGCATGGGAACCAGGATATTACAGGTTTTAAATGACGTTGGCAAACCATGCCGCGCTGCGGTACGAGCATGATGTAATTTTCAGTAATTGCAATTTGCAAAGCATATGAATTTTATATACGTGAATGCAGGTGGTTTGCAAAAAATCAAATTTTCAAAAAGTCACATTTTTGTGTTAAGTATCTGTGGTTGACCGATATTTTAGGTGTCCTTGACACGCAATTTTTGGTATGCAATTTTAGAACCAGAATTGGTCGCAAAAACAAAAGTGAAGGTCTCCGTCAGACGAAAAGTAGGTAGTTTTGACCAGGACTATATATAACGTGGGTATAAAACTAAACTGACGCGGTTTGGAAAGTTTAAACTATTAGTGCTGACATTGTTGACTAAAACTTAACAGTAAGACTGAAAGCGGTCACGCTTAGTTTGTAATATTTTGGTGCCGCGTTTTATATTCGAAGAATATCCTCAGTAGTTCGCAACTAAATCTATCAAAAATAATTGAAGCCTACTCGCAAAACGTGCTTGTTGTCTGCGTATATGCAAGTACGTAATCAATCAATAAATGCAAGTATGCTGTCTGTAACAATAGTGAACAGTGACAGAATTTTGTAGCCTCGGCACCGTAATGTTTCAACAGCAGTATTTAAGTACCGCTGGACAACACTGTTTATCGCTTCTTAGAGTTAATGTGCTCAGCTCGGATCAAAGCGTAACTTTTGAGCCTAATGGCTTGATGCAGCGGGATGCTTAACATCCTGCAGCACTGTTTTTGTACGTACTACGTAGTTAGGTTAGGTACTAATAAGCTAGGTATAAAGTAGAGTAAGGTACGCAGTGTAGCTTACAGTAAAGTATAGAATAGAACCAATTTATTTAAACCTGAAAGGTAGACACCGGGGAAGGAACTTTGCCCCCTTTTGGGGTCAACTTGTTTTCGATGACGAGCTTTTGTCACGTAGTACATAATTGTGTTCTTAAAGACCAAAGCTGGGCCCTGATCAGACAGGTTACTCAAACACACAATCAAGTGATAGCACATGATAGCTCTGGTCAACAAAGGGCGTAACTTTATAGTTTATACCTAGGCAACGTTGGCCAAGGTTCAGTACATATAATTTTTCCTACCAACTACCGAGTAGTGACAAAGACTATGTGACTATGTATGTATGTAAATAGTTTTAAAATTCAATACTCACAATCGCAATAGAGTATGCAATGATAATTATTTGAAGAGCACTCGAGCATATGTTCTGGTAGACGAACTATCGGCGCCAAAGCCAAAATGATACCGTAGCGTGACAGATGCCACACTGGAGTAACCTAATCCTGAAGTGGGGGAGGGAATACAATCTACGGTGACGTTTACTCTGTAAATATAGGTAATGGAATGGGTGCGAGATTAGATGGGGTTACCTAACCTTCTGTTGGCTGAACTAAGCTGATAACAGCAGGAACCAACTTACAGTATATGGTCGATTCAAACGTAAAGTTGACCGTTTAACCAGGTACATTACGACAAAATCACGCCATAGGATACATTACGTACATACATGTGCTTAAAAGCTTACATTATGAAAACGTGATTTTTTTGTAAATCTACCAGCTTGAGTTAAGCTAAAAATTCCAGATTCTGAATCTCTTGCCCGTTTTTCTTTTATGTTGACAATTTATGTAGGTAAAACCAGTGCGGACGGATTAAACCCATGTGTCGGTCCAAAACTCCTTATGCCATTCTCATGGGCATTATTTCTCTGCTGGAAGTTAACAAACATTGCGGGGTTTTCGTTTCCATTTTAGCTTGAGCGGGATCGGGTTTCACCGAGTGATGTAAGCCAAATTCAATTTAGGCAAAACCTGACATTTAGACTCGGGCAAGCCGAAAATCTGACGCATTAGTCTTCGTAACTGTAAACCCAAATTATAGACTGGGTTTCGTCTCCGTTTGTCAGTCTTCATTTAAGACTAACCGTCAAAATACGCTTAGATCAGATTCAGAATAAAGTCGGCTATTAGCTAACGTAGGTTAGCTTACAGGGTTAAAAAACCCCAGGGGGATTATCGAAAAAATAATCTGTCTAACAGGATTAACTAACTATAACGGACAAACTAAAATAACTACATACTCAATACTTTAAAATTTACCGGTTTAACTTGACAACTGAACTACCTGATAGCACTTTAAGGGATACCCCCTCCGGTTGGGTTCGTATTCCATAGACCAAACATTTGGACATGTTCCTGTAACAGGATTAAGGAATAGGCAATTAATAGCTTTGATTGAATGAAATCTGAGATATAGCCAGCAAAAGTGGTCGGGATTCAGTATTCTCAGAAATAAAGATGTGATAGCTTAAATTCTGGGGATTAAGCTGTTCGTACGTATGTCGTTTAAATTAAAATTAAAAGCGTCAAATTTTAATCTGCCATTAAATTTGATGAAAAAGATTTCAGGATTCTTGCAAATTTTCAAAATGTCAGTAACAGATCCAAACTTTGCGGTATAAGATATTGCATAGATGAAGCGAAATTTCTGCTGATACTTACGTTAGTAAAAATACTGATGAATATAGGCTACATTATGTAGATGTATTGAATACAACTGAGTTTTGTCCGTTTTAAATTTTAAGTTATAGCGTTTTTCTTAAGTACAAAATATAATTTAGTTCAAACTTAAAAGAACTAAAAACCCGCCTAAAAACACCACAGCCAATCAAAACCCAATAAACCCCATTAATTTCCTACAAACACAATCTTGTCTAACCAATTTAACTGCGGTAATTCTAACCCTGAGGCACGTGTGCTTTGCTTTGCGTTGCGTCTCAAGGACTGGGGCAATATGGCATGTCTTAATTGTTTCTGAGGGCCATTGTGGTCTGATTAACGATTGGCACTCAGTCGCGTGGCCTACAGCCAATATGGCGCCTCCCAGGTACACAAAAAGCCCCATTCATCTTCCAAAACAAGCGTACTTACGTAGCACAGGAAAGGGGCTTCCTATGCTTTCTTGGGCTTGTGGTTGCTGTAGGTAGGGTTTAGACTAAATAGCCTTATATGTTCCTTATTATATATATACCTAGTATAGATAGATGGAGGTAACTATTATAAAACAAGCACTTTTGTTGACGAGCCTACATGCTCGTGACACAGAGACTGTTAGTATTATTTTACCGTTTCGGTAAAATTTAGCGCGACGTAGACGTATAAACATTCTGTTCAAAACAACTGCAATACTGCAGCAATAGCGCTAAAAAATTAAATTTGGACTGAGGTCCTGCAGCAACTGTTGACGTTGAGTCGTGCAGTCTATCCTGCCCTGAATACAATATGAGTTTCATATTGCAAACGGAATTATAACTACAAGTTATGTCCATCTGCACGACTGACGACGAGAAATGAAGCTGCTATAAAACAACTGCTGAATCTGTTTCATCGCTTCAAAGTTTTTACATGACAGTTTTTGAAATTCAAAAAGTACGAAACAGGCATCTTTCTCTAGACACATTTCTGATGATACGACGCACTCATTTACCCCATCTTACGTAACTTTGCAAAAGTTCATCAATCAGTGTCTACTGCATAGTGCTTTCTCATTCTCAGACAGCACAGCTGATGCACAGTCGATTATCGATTTGTTTACACACGCATAGCGACACGCACACATCACCTTGTATCGGACAGGCAGTTGCTGCTTAGCACAAACTGGATGTCAATGCACTGAAACAGTGCATGATTTACATGCAATTTTTGTTTCAGTGATTGACTGAAATTAAAAAATTAAACTTAAAAAATTAAACTTAATTAAACTTAAGTATGCACGGCCGCCGACGCGGCCTCGCAAAAAATTAGCATTGTGGCTTTTACGAAAATGGAAGAGAATACACTCTCTACGGATTTTCCAAAATAGAATAATGTTACCAAAATGGAAGAGAATACACTCTCCACGGATTTTCCAAAATAGAATAATGTCGCGTGTAAGCGTATCACAAAATCCCCACCCGTAACCGCTATTTGAGCTATTCTTATGTGCAGCTAAAACACCCCCCCTTCGCTATATACGCCACCCCACAGATACCCTGCCCAGCTTACCCTCACTACCCCACCCAAAAATCAGCAAAAGTGTAACGCAAAAAAATTTAGTGAAGTTTATTTGTACAAAGTGTTATTGCATCCAAACTACGACATAACAAACAACAAATACAAGATGAAGGTTTCCGTTTATAAATGCTTTCAATTTCAGAGGCAAATTTACATTGAAAAGCACAAACTTGCAGCCGTAACCAAAATGAATTTATTTTACAATTTATGAGGTAGGCATAAAAGCTACTCGATACATATCGTGGTCACTTAGGTTAGTCAAGGCTCTTCCTCAAGACTCTGAGGTTGAGATGTAGCTTCCATTACTAACCAAGGCTATAGTTTGAATGTGCCTAACGATCGCCCAAACACAATGCTGTCAAACTTTACACAGTATACTCTCATTCCTAAACATCGGACTAAAATAAGTCCAGTCCGTTTAATCCGGTAAAGGAATGGGCCACCAGTTAAGATACGGTGGTCGAAATATAATAATGGAAAACTGATATAACAGACAACAAAGTGCAACACAGTAAACAAAACAATATATACAAAATCACAGACAATGGATTATACACAGCTGAAATAAGAAATGTTGCTATGAATTCAGGTCGAATTCTTTAAATAAAAGGTCAAAGCTTCGTTCCAATGAGACACTGGAAACCGCAAGGCCAAATCAAACTTGTCTTGAGTTTCTGAAATTAAAAAATCTTCCATTTTAAAATTTCGGTTTCCAAAGTATAACCTGTAACCACTTCGCTTATTTAGTTCTGGTTTAGTCAAGGCCAATGGTTACCTATCTAGATTACAACCCAGAAGGCCGTGGGTTGTCTTGTTGGAGCTATATTAGCATAAAACTTTGCTCTGATCGGAATGAAAAAAAGTTGTGTGAAGTTGACTCAAAGAGAATACTCAGGCGCTTCTATTTTTTGGATAATCATACTGTTAGGGATGATTTTTACATACGGCTGTATGTCCGTTCAGCAGGCAAAATTACAACATAATAATCAATCCCCCATGAATCAGTGTATAAGATCAGTTTCTGGCGTGATTATTTTTCACTTTTGCCAGTTGAGCTGAGCCGGCACGTTTTGTTGACTGTAAGTATGCATCGACAGTTCAGTCTTAAATTTTTAGAATCTTATTTTTCAGGATGTAAAAGGCCTACCTCGCGCGAAGGAGTAATGGAAGACACAAAAATAAATACTGCAAAGTGCAATTTTCTACAAATTTTGGCGTATGATACGCCAAGCGCATGTAGATGATCTAGCAAAAAACACGAGAACGCAGATAGCAGAGTCACTATTCTACTGCTCTAGTAAGACACCTCTTTGTAACACTACAAGCCAGTAACCACCAATCAACCAAAAACAAACTTACTAAGACTTGAGCTATGCTCAGAATTCACGTCCGAACTCAGCGCTTTACGGGAATCAATATGTTCCTGAAATTATACAAACAGCATTACACTACAACTTAAAAAGATTGACAGCTGTTAACACATCTTATAACATTAGTTGACAAAAAATACAAAATACATCTAAAAACACATAATATAAATTAATTCATTCAAAAGTAAAATTCTATATTAATGATCATTTAATTAGCCCTTTACAAAAACACTGTGCTTCCCAGTTCTGATTCAAACACTGTCCTCTGTAATAAACTAACTTCTGATTTGGGGCAACTGTATATATAGACAGACATTTATAATTTTGGAACTATCCGACGAAACTCAAGAAAAGAATCTGCTGAAATTCTTCAATTTTGTTTTAATGAATCATATCACCCTTGGTGTTACTTTTGGCTACCACTACAATGGTCAACAATATGAGGTTAAGTTGAGTTAGCCGCCGTGTATATAAAGGGTTAATAACAAATATTGTCTGAACTTGTTTGAGCAAAAAATGCAGGAAAATTGTCAAAACCTTGAAAACAACATCAGCAGCCAGCTGTGCTACTATACTCTGTTTTTCATATTATTCTTCCGTGCGTCCAACTCAGTCGTTACCACCCTTATTAGTGCGCCGGATTTCTCATAAAGGCTGACCAAAAAAATATGCTAGATCCGATGGCCAAAATAAAAATGCAGTTTTATAACGAAGAGAACGAATTGCAAGAAGAGATGCACGGGAGCCATCGGCGAGGGCTCGACCAACGGCGGAGAGGGGGGTGGTCCTGGTTTTGTTTCGAATTCCGGAAAAATTTTGAACTTTTTCAATTTATCACTCATTTTTGGGGCACTTTGGGATGCGGCCGGAGTTTTTTCGCGATTTTTCGATTTTTCACTCATTTTTGGCACAACTTTCCGACAATCAGAGGGGGGTGCCTGGTGTTTGAGGAGGGTGCCGACCCCCCTGAGGGGGGGGGGCTGGTGGATACTCCCCCCTATGTGCATCTATGATTGCAAGCATCGTGAGTACAACTCAGTGAGTAATCACAAAAAATACGCCACCTGATCCCCTTTGTCTGAAGGCGGCAATGTCTTTTAACTTTTTACTATACCAATCAGCAGCCAACCTGCAAAAAATCCGACAATAATTTGCTGCTCATCTCTTCCTGAATGAGTTCCAAGTTTTGCGTATGGGGATATGATATGCAAATGAGGCTGGGAATGAGAACACGCTGCAGGGCTGGCTTGGAGTAGTACTGGAAGGGGAGGGCCTGGCATAGCTGCTGGAGGATGCGGGGATGGGAACCGGAACGGGCAAGATCCTGGAAAAACAAAAAAAGCGTAAAAAACCAGTTCTATACATGAGATCGTTAATAACGTAATGTGACGGTATTCTGACGAAAGCTGGCTACCTTCTGAATAGATGACTAGGGATTAACCTTCGGTTGTCTTTGTCTATATTATCAAGATCTTAAAAGTGACCGAAAGTACACTAGCGGACAGAAACTTTATTGAAATTCTTACTCGGACAAGCTATCTCTGAACGAAATAAATTAGATTAATATGATTTGAAAAAATTTGGTTTGCATGACGAAGCTTGTAATCATAACAAGAAGCATACTTTGTTATGATACTTTAAATAAAAACACTGAAATAATTTTGACGATTTTCACCAAACACCAAATATTCAAAGCACTTAAAAACTATTCACAAGGTTCACTTTGATGCACTCAGTGTCTCCAAACTACATGACTGACTTGATTTGCACGGTTTAACACGGTGTAATATCCGACAGCCAAAATGACACGGTGCAACAGATCGGTGAGCTCAGGTTTGGTACAGTGACCCAGCAAGAAGGAGGCAATGTGTCGAAACTCCAGCGAGGTCCACTCGCCGATTAGACTCGACTGAAAATATAGAATGTCTTTCTCTTGTGACCAAGCATAGTATGGAAGGCTTTGAGCAGGGAAGTATGGTTTGAGCTCGGTAGTAATAGCCCCCTGTATGGCCCCTGTACATTCCAAATGAGTTATGAACATTTCGTTACTTTGCCATTCAGTTATTTGTCATGACCAATGTGATTACAAATTTTCACAAACACACATTGCCGAGCGATTACAGAATAGCTAATAATGCGCCATTAGTATATAACACTTCCAGCAATGAGTTTGCTACTTTATTTGGATTCTTGTGATTGAAATTAATGCACACTTTTTCGTTTTGTTTTTTACTAGCCAGCAACTGTTTCAACGTACGTGCCTGTACCAATTATGATTTAACAGCGTGCCATTAAGCAACCGTAAATACCCATTTAACTGATTTTCCACACTAACCGTTTGACAACGACTAATTAGTTTTTCATTTGTACCTGTTACTAAAATGGATAACCTAATTGTTTCAGAGTTTTTGTTGAATAATAATATTATACATAGGTTACTATTTTACTCATGCATAAAAATTTTCCAAACTCGCCATGTGTTTTAAATTGATAGTGAAATTTTTAAAAAGTGACAATTTTTTCAATAAAGCATCAGCTTTTTGCACGATTCAATGAAGAACAAAACAGATTTTAAGGTAGTAGTTACGTTTTCGCAGCTTTTTTTATTGTTGGGTTGCCGACCAGTTGCGAAGCAAAGGCAACCCTTTTGTATCAGCTGAAATGTCTGTTATTATTAATATTATTATTCCTTTGTCGTTTTATGTTGCCACTTTTTTGTATGAAATACTGTATGGATGTGAACCAAACCTTGGTGGAAGGGTTCCCCCCTTGAGTGATTGTGCCCCCCACCTTGGTGACTCAATGACCTCACGGGGGGCCGGGTCACGTGACCCTCAAAAATGAGGGGGTCCTCAGGGCTCAATTTTTTGAAATTAAGATTTTGATGTTTCTAGGGGTAATTTGGCCCCCTGAATCCGAATCCGGGGTCCATTTTTGCCTAGAACGCTAGTGGACCCCGCCAAGCCCCCCTTCCTAGGGTACCATGCCCCAGGGGGCCAAAGGGGTCAAATTTTCGAAATTGAGATTTTGATGTTTCTAGGGGTAATTTGAGCTACTGAACACAAAGAGAGGGTCCTCTACCTAGAGTAGAGGGTCCTTTGCTTAAAATAGAGGGTCCTCTAGCCACTGTAGGCAACCCGTTGTAGCCACCCGACTAGTTATATTTTGTAACAATTACTGAATCAATTTACAAGCGGAATTTTGCATATCAACCAACTTATTTTTTACAAAATTCCATTTTTTCAAATCTCGATAACACTCATAGCGTACACACCAACTATTTTGGTGAAGCTTATCAGCTCAATTTTAGACACTTTTCCATATATTTCATTATTTCTTCGCTCTGGTAAATAACGTCCGCATACTGTCATTTATGTGTTGTGCAAGTTGTAGTATGCCAAACTAAGCGTACTGATTCAGTATGTTTTCACTGTAAGTTTGCCTCAGATTTTACTAAAAAGTCAAGAAAAGGCAGTTTTCATAACTTTGGCGGGCTCTAACTAAAAAAATATGCAACCTTTTAAGAGCAGTTTGTACGAACATGGGTTTTTGGGGTTCTAAAGGTATCATTAAGGACACTACTAATACGAAACCGGTACCTACGATCACCTGTAGACATATTGCGGCAACCAAAACTTACGACTCTAGTAGGCTACGTAAGATATCTGATAAGTTATTCATATCGGACAATATGTCATAATAGATCAGATTGAAGGCGCATTCACTTTAACGCGTAATCATCCACCAGCGTGTCTCTCTAGGCAAACTAAACTCACAACACAAGGTGTAGCGCTTCGGCTGTTAGGTGAAATAGTGGATCGCTCATTTTTAAAGTTCTTAGACGTAGCTAACATGAGCTGTGACGTAACTAACTATGTAGATCCGGTTAATGCAAAATTGAATTTTATAATGCAGCGAATTTTACAATTTGAAAAGGAAAATTTTGTAGACATCTGGCTATTCTTTTGTCGACTTGCTAGTCAACAACGACACTTAACAAGTCAACTACTAAGACTCGACGCTATTATCGGTGATCGAGTATTATTAAATACAACAGATATTTACGCAGGGTACTTAGGTCAGGTTTTAATGGTCTGGGAATGTAGACCAGTCATCAGGGTTGGCAGTCTCGGTCTCGGTCTCGGTAGGAAAACCGAGACCTGCCATAGGGTGGTCTCGGTATTTCAGATGACGACTTGAAAGTTTTCAAAATTTTCTCAAATCGCCAAGATTTTTTTTACAATTTAAGTTTCCAAATGGAATGCCAAGCTATAAAATGGTCAAAAAAACTGTCTGCTGCAGAAGAGTGTCAGTTCACCGGCAAACTAACTTCAAGTTTAAACTTTGTACATCAAGCTATTACTTAAAGTTTGACCGAGAAGGGGTTGTCTGACTTAGCCATAATGCATTCGTATGTTAAAGGTCTCAAGCATGTGTTAATGTGACTCAGATACAAACGTAGCCACATAGTTCACGGTAACGCCCTAGCCTACCGTAGGTACATAATGTTAGTCTTACGGTAGACTAGTTGGAAATGTACACATACGTAATCGTAGCTTAAATACATAACAGCAATATGTTAAATTGACCTTTCAAGTAATTGGTTACTTCGTGTACACATGTTTTGTCTTGTTCTTATAAAGTTAAAAAAAGAGTTATGTTTTGACCCAGATGGTGTTTTAAAAGTTACGAAGCGCGAATTAGGTGGCAGCTTAATTTAATTTCCTGAGCCCTAACCTCTCAATGTCAAAACATTAAGTATCTGAAAAAGTTTAGGCACAATCAAATACTTTTTGGTCTATAGAGTGGTTGGGGCATGAAACTTTGCCCCTGCTGTGTCAGCGGGAGAAACTTTTCTGGTCCGTGATGATGCTCCTATCAGAACTTCTGATAGTAGCACCACAACCACTGCACCAGCGCGGACGATTCTACGCTGGCACCTGAGTCGGACTGCCAAAGTGCCAATATATGCAATGCACTATAAAACACCCTGCCGTATGCGAAGAAGTGTGCAAAAATTTTAAAAAATACCAAAAGTTGACAAAATAGTGAGGAAAAAATCCTTTTTTCCGGCTGTCAATCACCTACTCTCATGCCGGTCGTTTACAATGTTAAGTTTCTCGCAACTTCGCAAGTCATACACTCATACAACATAACCTAATGGTCACTTTTTTGTAACTTAATCATTAATTTTTCACATTTCAAAGTATCTCAAATTTTTGAAATTGAAACTTTAAAAAAGGTCCCCCAAGGAATGGTCTCGGTCTCGTAGGTCTCGTTTGGGTGGTCTCGGTTGCCTGGTATCGGTCTCGGTCTCGGTCTCGGTTACAAACCCGAGACTTGCCAACACTGCCAGTCATCCATGACAAAATTTTCTGGGACTATGAAATAGATGGTAAGTGCTTCGAGTACATACCCCTGTTAACACCTGATCAAGATAGATATTTTATTATTCCTGGTAGTCGAGACTTAGTGGAATCAGCTCTAGAAGTACCATGTCACCACCATCTACACGGTATTTTCAGAGGTCCCACAGGGTGGCAAACCGAAAAAGGTGCCACGCATGTGACAGAGCTTGCAACAGAGTTCATTTGGAAAGATAGACTTCTCAAATTCACGTTTAGAGCGCCAGCGGTGTTCCACAGCAGTATAATGGGTTTAGCTTCTAGCGTTACGTCCTTTAGGTCCTACATTTCTAAGACATTACTAATAGTACAAGAAGTGAGAAATTTAATAAACTACACTGCAGAGTTGTCCTTGGAACCCGAAATAGTAGCAAAGACCTTAGAAGGCCTCGGTAAAGGATTAGTAAAAATCGTAATAGACGGAGGTAACGCAGTAGAAAACGCTCTCATAGGAACTGGGATAGAACACACTTTGAATGGGCTTGGAAAAGGAACTAGAGATTTATTGTCGGGATTACTAAAAGGACCACTACAGGCTATATTAAATATTGCAGTTATAGCACTGATAATATTAGTGTTAGGATATATGATTTACACTTTATATTTATTTACAATTTACACTAACTTTGCATCTGTCACAACTTAATAACTGTTGTTGTTCCTGTTGCGCCACAGCGCAACAGGTACATACTTTATCTTTGGTTTGTATAAAATTTGCAAAATTTTCTAACAGACAGACTTACCTGTTATTCCCGGTAGGTAGACTTTCCTGTGTTAAATAACACTGAAGAGTCTACCATTCCAGTGTTAAATAACACTGTAAAGCCTTCCTTACCACTGTTAAATAACAGTGGAAGGCCTACCCTTCCAGTGTTAGTAAATAACACTAGAAAAACAGTACCTGCACTACCTGAGCCAACCGGCCTTGATCGAAGATCTTATTTATACAAATGTCGAAACCGAAAACCGATATGATTTACTTCTTTATTAGTTTCTTCTTCAGACGTTAGGCTCGATTCATACTTACAGCCGTATGTCCGTTTAGCCGACAAAATGACGAAATAATGACGTCACACGCGTTGGCTGATCCACTGCACTAGGCTGCTAGTGACGTCATTTTGAATCAAACTTGTGCGAAAAATAGTTCAATTTGATTTTTTTCTGTCTAAAAACTTTCAATTGTCTATTTTTGGACATTCAAAGCCTTCTTTTTTAATTTTTTTCAAATCCATACACTAATTTTGAAAAAAAACGGGTCGAATAACTATTTAGGTCAGGTTCCGTAAATCTGTATTCCTTTAAAGGTATCGTAACCCATGGCCAATTCCTAAAATGGATTAAACGGATTAGAATAAAATTTGTTTGCCTAATAACTTGTCTCGATGTTGAAGTAGACATAACAATTTTGTGCACAATCCGGATCTGCTACAAATAATTGCTATCGCAAATTTCGTACATAATCATAAACGTTGTCATGAGTTATTGGCAAAACAAATTTTAATCTAATGCGTTTAATCCATTTTAGGAATTGGCCCCCAGATTGTTTCGGGTCGTAAACATGGCCCTGGGTGAAAATTTTGGGCTTTAGGTTTAATTATAGCAAAATCGGCACACACTAATTTAATGCAAATTGCTTGAGTGGTTGCGGAGAAATACCTGTTTGAACTGTGAAACTGTGCCGTAACTGTGAAGTACTCATAGCAATAATGATACATTGTGAAAAATCTGGACCGGTATTTTAAAATCAAAAGAAAAACGTGCTTTCATTTTTCTTTTTTCTTATTTGTGGCAAAAAAAATGTGTGTGGACACGTTATGTGTACTTCACAAGCTGGCTAATCTGATATCTGGCCTGATTTTTTGAACTTTCATGCCCCTATTGTGTGATGTCTGGCTTACAAATAGTGATTGGTTCAAGATCTTGGTAGATATTGGTGGTCTAGTGTCTGGCAGTAATTATTTAACACAGTATAGCATTGGACAAGTTTCTCAGTGAACGTAAAATTTCAATGCAAAAAGCTCGCTTTTTGCAAACTATGAGCAAAACTGCGTTGGCGACACTACCACCCTAAACGCAGCTACCGCCTTAAATCAGACAAACTTCACATAATGACTCCTTCTGTTTTAAAAATACTCCTAATTATGCCCAAAGCGACACCGAGACCAATGCAAAATCTGAGTTCAGAAGACAAAAATCATAAAAAACTGTTTTTAGTCTGGGACTCTGCGTACTGGTGCTATTTTTCTTCATTTACCAGCACAGTACCAAACAATTACATAACTGTGATCCAGGCAGAGTGCCATATTCTTTTACTAATATACGCTTCAAATTGATAAAAGTTACTTTGGTTTGCAATTAATTTTTACTGCGCAACAGGCCTAATGTTGTCAAACGTTAACCTTTTCACCTCATTGGATTACTTTTGCAGTAAGCTTTTGCTTGTTTGTAACGGATTTGTCAATTCTGTGAATACTTGCCTGATAATTAAGCATGGGCAGATCGAAATTCCAGTGTTAAACTACACTAAAAGGGCCGGTAGGTCAGGTCAGTCAAACACAGTGACCTGTAGTGTCGTGTCACGGTCGTCCACACGTGACGAAATTGAATGAAGCTTCCAAAATTGACGGACGGAATTAAACCGTCAGGCTTTAGTTGTATAGTCGGAAACTCTGACATGTGAGCTACCGGTTTGTGCACAATATTTTCAGTAACTGATTGATTAACTGACAAATGCACTGAAAGAAAACTGCTCCTCCAAGCTTGAACAAAATTGAAAAACCTTTATTTGTAATCTGGGTAGCCCCTCAAAGCTAAACCATAAGCTAATCCTTAGCTAAAAAACTTTGTACCGTCCAGTGTTAAAGGAATGAACCAAAACGTTCACTTCGTGAAAACTAGGTATGAAACTAACAGTTAAATATACCACATAATATGGTTAATGTATTCTTTCTAAGGGGTACCAAGGTGCAGTGTTTTATTCGTATCAAATTCTCATTTAGAATCTAAAGGCAGAAGTCGAATGTTAAATATCTTGCATATATAGATGTTCGATACATCGAACTAAATTGTTGGCGCT